>JANHFP010000709.1:167931-181194 GCA_032468135.1 Calamaria suluensis | reverse complement strand
AGGCTTCAAGTTGCCAAGGTTGGAGACCCCTGACCCAGACAACACCATTAGTGGAGTAAAGCAAACCACCAAGCAATAAATAACCAACGTCGTAGCTCACCAATAGCTCCAGAATGATGAGAGGATGGTGATAATAATAATGCTTTTGGCTAGGTAGCATAGAATATGCATCCAATTAATGAAGAACAATCCAACTGTTAGCAGAAAAGTTTAAAGGATTGTTAAAGTCCATGAACTATAAAAGGACAAGTCCACTTTTACTTTTGCTGATGCAAATGGTTCTTAAGCATATTAAATGTCTGATCCTTTAGTTACAATGAGTTTTAAAGAAAGAAGCCATTTTTCTTTTCTTCCTAATGGATGGCTCTGCTTATTTTTAACTGTTTTAAACTGCTCTTTTAAAGCAACAACAGACATTTTTATTATTCACTCTCCCATAGAAATGGATGGCAATAAAAATGTGTTCTTTATCACATATGCCGATGGAATCACCCACTGAAACAATGTCTCAATCGGTTTCCTTAAAAGTGCTGTCATATGTAAAGTTCCATGTATTTACTTATCTGAAATTAACATATTTTAGATATATTTTATATAAGTAATTTTACTCCAATGCATTTTTTCCTACCACTAGCCCTCTTTTCTTCTCCCTTCTTATGTAATCTTATGTAATATACTATAAGCCAGAGCTGCAAATGTGATTTAGCTACATTTCCAGGCATCCTCATCACTGTCCCTACTACTTTAGATGGTGGTAAAGTTTTGGATTATCTGGGAAACCATAAATTTCCTCTATCCAATCTAAATGGTGTCAGGAAAGAGAAGAGAAAGATGACCAGCCAGAAAGTGGAGAGATTCAATTTACAGCAACAGGAACACACCTTCTGGAGACTTTCGGTCTGTATGGTTATTAAGAGGCAACACCAATTTGATAACATGCCATCAACCCAAAATACAAGTTTTTTTTTTAAATGCAGCTTTCCAAAATGTTAGGAAACGCTAACATGTATGAACTTTTCTAAGCAAGAGAAACAAATAGTGTTCCTGTATATTTGTAAATCCTTAAGTAGGTAGATTGCTATGTGTTTGGTTTGGGTTTATTTTAGGACACTCCAGGTCCTAAACCAGTGATGGCTAACCTTTTTGCCATTGTGTGCCAAATGTGTGTGAGGGGTGTGTGCCCGGGGGGTTTGCACATCTGTGTGCCCACACCCATAATTTAATTTACCCCACCCTACCTAGAAAGACTCTGGAGCCTGGGAAGAGTGAAAAACAGGCCTTCCCCACACCCAAGGCCCTCCAGAGGCTGGAAACAGTCTCTTTCCTGACTTCTGGGGGCCCCAGAAGGCCCGAAAATCAGCTGGCCAGTACCCACATGTGAATCAGAGCTGAGCTAGGGCAATGCTCACTTACCCACCGATGTGGCTCCGTGTGCCACCAGTGGCACCCGTGCCATAGCTTCCCCATCACAGTCCTAAACCATACTTCTTATTGGTCCATCTATTCCTCGACAGGGAATATTATAGCTTAATTTGAAATTGCTTTATTCCTTCCAGATACAGGGATCAATGCTAACAAGCACCTGGATGCCTATTCTTGTCATGGCCTGCAGTTGCGTTCAAGCTGTCAAAAAGAAAGAAGTGATTTGAGGGAATATGGGGCTATATAAAACAAACTGTCTTGGGAATTAGAAGCCTTTAATTGTAAATTGTGAATTAGAAGCCTCTAATTGTAAATTTCTATGTACCAGCAAGAAAGAGAGAGAGAGGGACGGAAATGCAAGAAAAGTAGTCTTTTACATCAGTCATTTGGATAATACCTCTGAAGGCTCCGTTGTATGTTCTGTTCATACTGACTAGAATTTCTAAAACCCAGGGACATTGTATTGAATTCCAATAAAGACCATTTTCCTTTAAAAAGTAAGAAGTTGGATATTTGTTCAACATAAAAGCATGGCTTAATGACTGTGATTGTCTTTTTTTAATGCTTTAGCTCTTGGCAACTTTTTGGGGAGAGGGGGATACAGATGTTGTCTTTTATGCAAACACTGCTTTCTCCAGCAAGCTGTGCCCTGCTGTCTAAAAATAGACGCCTGTAGGAAGGAAAGCAAAAGAGGAAATTGTGTGCAAAGTGGTGTCTTGCTGTTTAAGCCATTTGAATAGAGAAAACAAAGCTATGAAAGGAGAGTGATCCTATAGTCTTAGGAACAGAAGGCAATGAGGGGGTTTGGCACATGGCAGCTGCAAGGAAGAAGAAGGACTTTTCTCCTGCAAAGCATCCTGAGGAAGTATTGGATTGAGGAACATAGAGAATCACCACTCAAGGATTCTCTTTGTTTCTTCAAGCATGGCCCTTCCCTCCCTTCTCTGAGTCAAACCATCTCTTCCTTTACCAATGAATGGAGTGAAATCTTAAGAGAGTATTGGTGCATGGTGACCTGCACCATTATGCTCATTTTGCCCATAAAAACATGGGATGGGCACCATTTTGTTGGGTCCAGCTGTCATAATTACAAAATTGGTTTGGTTTCTCCATGGGAGACATGAGTATATGGGCCCAGTTTTTTAAGATCTTGGTTGAGTTTGAGTGATTGAAACTATCAGGAATGGAAAAGATGACAGTCCATCCATTTCCCCCCCTCCCCGAAATCCTATCAGCAAAATCATCCTATTTAAGGAAGACTCTAGTGATGAAATAGGAGCCTTGTGTTAAGAAAGAGCTGTGGCGACACAGTGGTTAGAATGCAGTATTGCAGGATAATTCGGCTGACTATCAGCAGTTTGATTCTAACTGGCTCAATGTTGAATCAGCCTTCCCTCCTTCTGAGATCAGTAAAATGATGACCCAGATCATTGGGGGCAATATGGTGACTCTAAACCACCTAGAGAGGGCTGTAAAGCACTGTGAAGTGGTATATAAGTCTAAGTGCTATTGCTATTACTATTGCTATTCTTATTGCTATTGTTTTGAGAAATCAACCCAGCCATGCAAAACTGACTTTGGTAGTGCTTCCAGAGTAATTCCACTGCCTATATGGGTTGTAATATATATCTAGACCCAATCAATGGTCATTGTGGTATTCAGGAGAAAAGATTTATCCTACCAATTGTTTCTCTTCCAACAGTATCCCACTGGAGGCACTCTGAAAGGCATTAAAAAAGACACTCCTCTAATTTGTTATAAAGATAGACACCAATTTTGTTCTGATCAATTTATGCCAGTTTTACATATGTTCATTTCCATTTCCATCCAAGTTGGATGCTGATTTTTATTTTTAGAAAAGCACAGCTCCTTTCCTATCATGTTCTTATAGGCAGATTTCTGTACACTGTTTTCCATAACCTGAAGGTTATTTATATATGATTTTCTTTCAGAGAACTGTATCTTTCCCTGCGCAGAAGTGAAATAAAATTCTGAGATTGTGCAATTCAAAGAATGACTGCAAGGCAGAAAAAATATTCATAGGTCTTGTAATCCACCAAGTAATCAAATAATTTTCATCAAATCAGTACAGAAGAGACCAACTGATTGGCAAAAAATATCCCATTTGACCCTATATTACCAGCACTACATTCAGTGGAACACAATGAGTAAGCCTCACGACTTTTTATTCAAGACTTGAGAGAAAGATAATTACTCACAGACAAATGTAGAATTTATAAGCAAGGTGTTCTCAAATCAACTTCAGTGGGTGCCTCCCATCAAAAACTCTTTTGATATCTTAAGGGAAAACATCAAACCAAAAACAAGTTCAATGATGAAGTCTTAATGGTGGTGTAGGGTTTTCTGCCTGGGCAGGGGGTTGGACTAGAAGACCTACAATGTCCCTTCCAACTCTGTTATCCTATTCTAATTCTCTAGCTTTCACTCATCTGAACAACATGTAATTTGAGGATCATATCTCTTTTACCATTTGGGAAGCTGCAGAATGAGGAAAGGGTATTTTGAAGTTATTTAGGATTTTTTTCCCTTCTAAAACCTAAAAATACAGAAGAGAAGAGGGGATATACAAATACATATTTCTTGCATGAAATATTAACAAATATTTAATGACATAGCACCCAGTTAAGTTTATTTGATCTCCAAAGAACTTCAGCAGGATCAAAATTAGTTAGTATCTAGAGAGCTGACCATATGAAATCTCAGGACTGTAAGTAAAACTAAAAAATTAAATAGTTATTGGGACAATGTCAGTAACAAATCTCTGTCATATTATTTGCAAGTAAATAATGTAGATGTGTCCATATCTTCAATAGGCCATTACTAATATTGAAAGTGTTTACTGAAAGTGTTCATTCCCTCTTTAAAAGTCTAGTTGACTTTATTTTAGTGGGTAAGAGGCCAATTTCACACCACAGTGAGTTTAGACACTCAGAAGGAAACTTTAGACTCAGAAGGGAATTTTAGACACTCAGAAGGGAATTCAGATGCAATGATTTTTTTCCAGCTCATTCCATACAATTGATTATATATATATTGCATTTTCATGCAGTTTTTGTTAATTCCTTTTTTGCTTCCAAAGAAATCCAGAGTCCACTGCAGTTCAAGCCCAGTAATAGAATTCTCAGTAAGAATACTTGTAGGAGCCTGACAATGAACAGTGAAATAAAATAAATCCACAATAGATTTAATTGGAAATAGATTTGTGAGTGCTGCTAAAATGGCCATACAGTGAACCCAGTTAAGATTAATGGATACAGAACTCATCTTTTTCCGGTTAAAATTTCACACATTAATTGCATGTGAAATATACACTTGCATGATTGTCTGTCTGTCTATCCATCTGTTCATCCATCCATCCATCCATCCATCCATCCATCCATCCATCCATCCATCCATCCATCTACATATCTATCCATCTAACCTGTTGTGATCGCAACAATTCTGGGTTTATATGTTCTGAAGGTTTCATAAAAGGGGGGAAATTATGTAAAGCAAATTTATATTGGCAAAATTTATATTAAAAAGTACATAAAGAAAATTGCATTTAAAATGACATTCAGCAAATGAAGTAGATTAAACTATGAAGTGTAGGGAAATTTGCATGCAGATCTCCATATGTTAGAGAAAGTTATCTCTAAGAGAGGGCATTGATATTTAATTCATTTTAAAGAATCCATAACCGCACTCAAAAAGATTGAAATGTTGCCCTACAGATGTAAAATCACAGATGGTAAAATGTACCCAGTTTAATTCATGTATCTTCATGTTTATCTTTTCTAACCCAAAGGGGGAAGTATATTATGTAAAAGAGGTCAGCTCTCTGTCCACAAGCAGGATATTTTTGGATGGGGAGGGGTCAAATTTGTGTCTGGATTGGAATGGGATCTGCAGAGAAAAATACTCCCAATATACCCTTATGGGATAAACAACCAAGCAGAGACTTTGAATGTTGTTGACTGATCATTCTAAAGCCCCCTCCAGAGCAAAATCCATATCACTCACCCCATGTTTCCCAACACACACATGCATATAAAACACCACAACTACAGCACAAAAAGAAAGTAGACACAGTGGTGTTACTTTGCTGCAGAGGAGAAAATTCCAACACCATGCTCTGTACAGTTTCCTTACCGTGTTAAGTTACTTGCTCATGTTTGAAGTGTTATCAATTCTTGATGCAAATATTAAGTGAGTTTTCCATCTCTGGCCTCAAAATTATTGACTGCATTTACATTCTATCTTTATTTCGTACTCTCCAAAGAGGTGCGTCTTAATTTTCCTTTATGAGGTGGGCTGGGTAGGCTTAGAAAGACTGACACACCCAGCTGTTTTTCATTCCTAAGGGAGGACTAGATATTAGACTGAGGATTTCTAGTGCAGCACTTCAATTGATACACCAGTTAAGAGTTCCTACCTCTCTCTCACTGCTAAAGCAGATCCACAAATAGTTAGCCGTAAGCAGATTGGCTGCATATAAATACAATAGATATGAATGTTTTTTCCCCATGTAATTTTTCATTTGAATGACCAGGTCAGTAAATTATAAAGAAAACCAATTTTAAAATGCTATATAGGTTGCACTTAGCCCCAGATAGACTGGCGAAAATACACCCGAATGTAAATCCTAAATGCTGGAAATGAAAGAACCTCAGGGCATGTACTACCATTGTTGGTGGTAGTGCCCTGAGACACAAAAGTATTGGAAGAAGATCAGAGATTGGTTAAATCAAATTACACAAAAAAATATTGGGCTAAAACCAGAATTGTTTCTCCTGGGTTTCTCACAAGATAACTATACAAAACCAATATTGTATTTGATATGTCATATAACAATGGCAGCAAGACTTATTCTAGCGCAAAAGTGGAAGCAGAACACCATCCTGACGGATGAAGAAATTATCCAGAAAACATTGGAATGTGCAGAAATGGAGAAGCTCACACTAATATTAAATGGCAAAAAAGACTCACTATATTACAACACATGGAATAAATATTATGATTGGCTAAAGAACAGAACGGATAAAATGAAATAAATAAGAGACAATAAAGACTGTAAATAAAATAAATAAACAATGCACTTAAGCCTGAAAGGGAAAAAGCAAACATCAAGCACTGAACCTGCAATGATACATGGTATGGATGTAATGATATGTAAAATATACAACTTGTATTTATGTATTTATACTTTTTTAATTTTTAAAACAATAAAAATTATTTGAAAAAAAATGTTAATAAAGCCTAAAATTTTAGATAACATAGATAATTCCAAAAATCTCCAATCCAGATATCAGCAAAAAGTTCAAACAGAGCCCTATAATAATATTTATTTAAAAGGCATAAAATGATCCTGATATGCTAGTGTAAACAAAAAACACCCTAAGAAGGACAAGAGCTTTTCTCTGTTTAAAAAACAAACAAACAAGTTCAAGACTTCTGGGAAGTGATGTTGCAGTGTAGCAGTTGAAGGAAAAGCTTCAGCAGTTTCAATCGATTTTTTTTAGTAAAAAAGCCTATTTTGGGGGCGAGCTGAATCTTGTCGGGATTGGCTCCGTGAGGGGGAAACTCCAGGGGTAGTGGGGAATTGCATGAATCCCCAGTCCGGAAGGAGGGAACCTGAATTTTTTACTAGAAAGAAACCAGCTGTAAAGCATGGTCCGAAGGCATGGCGGCCTCTCATTAAGATTGTAGAAGTTGAAGAGAGGAAACAACAGATATCGGTACTGGAGGATCTGAACAGACAGAGTACTTTTGGTCAGCCCCAATAGATTTGCAAAATTTGGATAAAGAGAGTCTTTGAGGAGGAAAAAAACTGCGCTTTAAAAGATCGTAAGCAATAAGAGGCACGGAAGATTTGAAGAGAAAGGAGAACAGACGGAAAGTTGAAAGTCACTGTAAATTGTTGGAGACAATGCAAGATGTGATGGTCAAAATGCAAAAAAAATGGTTAAAATACATGAAGAACTAAAATCTGACATGGGTGAAGTGAGAGAGGACATTAAAAACCTAGATGATATGATGAATGATTTCAAAGAGATAATGGCTCAAAATGAGCAAAGAATTAAAGAGGTCAAGGAGAAAACTGAAATCCACAAAAAGAAAATAGAAGAAACAGAAAAAAATTGTAGAGCAGCCAACAGTGAGCTTGAAGTTTAAAAAACAAAGAATTGGAAGGGGAAAGTGAGAACTCCCCTCCCTTCCATAGACTGGGTTTGGCCTATGTTCCTTCTTCAAAGCATTGGCTGATGCAGGAAGAAGGGAAACGTTTGAATTTGTATTGATACTTTCGCCCTGAACCTGCCATTATGGATTATAAATTTGAAGATGTTAACTCCGATTGTTTACTTCTTGGCTGATTGGGTGGTGTCCCGTCCCCCCCAGTTGGAAGAGGAAGGAGCAGGGCTGAAATCTGATCCCTGTGGACTGAATTTTTTTTTATGGATTGTGTCACTTCCTCTTGAGAGGTCTCAACAAAGAAGAGTGTTCTGGCTTCAGCATTATCTACTGTTTTGAAAAACAAGAGAAGTTTGGCTTTGTGCTTGGAGTCGTTTCCTTGTCAACCACCCACCTGTATAAACTCTTTCCCTGTATTCATGGGGAGAACTCAAGTGCCTTTGGTGCCTGCCTGAAGTGGACCTTCTGAACTTTTCAACTTTTTCTACAATACCTATCTTGTGACTGCCTTCATCTCTCTGTTCAGCTTATTACTAACTGGATCAAAACCCTGCTGTCTATTTGGAGTACCTACTTGAGGAATTTTAATTTGGACAATGCCTTTTAAAGGAGCTAAAAAAACAACCTTACTCTTCCTCATCAGTGCCGCCTCCTCAACCTCCAGTCCAGCCTCGCAGAGACCATTATCAACATTTTTTCAAACAGAAAAGGCTGGGCAGGGATCAAAGGAGATGCAGGTGCTGCTACACTCAATAGAAGAAATCAAACAGTCCTTGCACCAAGACCTGACAGACCTGAAAGAAGACATAAAAAAGACTTTGCACAAGTAAAAAATGAATTAAAAATGTACAACAAATAGCAGCAGATAACAGACAAAGGATAGGCAGGATGGAGGAAAGATCAGATAGGGTGGAGGAAAAAAATGCAATCTCTTCAAAAAGATAAACAAAATTTGGAAACTTTGGCGGCAAGTATAAAATTGGAAAGATTGTCATTTTTTTAAGATTTCAGAATGTAATTGATGAGGCGGAGAAGGATCTTAAAGATATTATGAGTACAATTTTGGCAAATTTTATTGGAAGGGAGAAGGATCAAATATGGTAGGACATTGATCAAGTTTACAGAGTTAATTCGAATTACGCCAGAATACACAATGTCCCAAGGGAAACACACCTAAAATTTCTTAGGAGGTCTACAAGGGATGAGGTACTGAAGGCACAGAGGGGTCAACCCCTGAGGTACAGGGATAGGGAAATTGAAGTCCTTAATCAGATTCCAAAAAAGATAAGGGACACCAGGCACAAATACCAATTTCTTTCTTAAAAAATATATCTTAAAGAAATCATGTTTAGATGGCTGATGCCAGAAGTTTTGCTAATGTTCTGGGAGGAAAAAAGAATTTTAAAAAATACTATAAAGCAGGCAGAAGATTTCTTTAAAGAACATGTTTTCCTAGAAGGTAAAGAACTAGGGGCCATGGGGAAGGTGACAACGGGAGGTCAATAGACAGGGGGAGGGTGGATGTCCACTGTCCCACCTCGGATGATGGGAGGGGCGCATCACCTAGAAGGCTGAGATCACAAGATAAGAATTATAAAAATTGATGCTTGGTAAAAGGTGAAAATGATGTTTTGGGAAATAGAATTTAGTTTAAATTGTGTATACAATATAGAACTGTTGGAGCAGATATGGTCCAGCTGATGCTCAATGGGACATTCAACATGTAGAATTTATAATATAAAATTTTAGTATATTATATATTTACTTAATTACCTTTTAGTTTATAGAGTAGAATTTATAAAATGACAAATATTGTATGATATACTGCATATTTGTTATTGGAACAGATAACCTCAAAGAACAAGCTGTTGTACCAAAATGGATTTTTATTTCCCCATACCTTTTTCCTTTATGGAAAAAAACAATAGAAATATTTTTTTTTAAAAAAAGGTCATCAGTTCAGTGGTTCAAATCCCTAGTGCTGCGTAATGGGGTGAACTCCCAATACTTCTCCCGGCTTCTGCCAACCTAGCAGTTTGAAAGCATGTATAAAATGCAAAAAGAAAAATAGGGACTACATTTGGTGGGAAGGTAACAGTGTTCTGTGTGCCTTTAGGGTTTAGTCATGCCAACCACATGATCACGGAGATGTCTTTGGACAGTGCTGGCTCTTGAGCTTTGAAACGGAGATGAGCACCGCGCCCTAGAGTCAGGAACGACTAGCACATATGTGCGAGGGAAGTGTTTACCTTTATGTGACAATAACATGAGAAAAAAAGAAAAATGAAACAATAAGCAAGGCAATAAAAAGGGTGAAGTTAAAGGATCTCACAACCATCAAGGAACCACCTAGCTCCATGATGGCAAAACTATGGCATGTATCAGTGGGCACGCGAGCACAGTTCTGGCATGCATGCACATGCCAGCACCTGATTTTCGGGCCTTCTGGGCACACCAAAAGTCAGGAAAGAGGCTTTTTCCAGCCTCTGGAGGGCCTCCAAGGGGTGAGGAATCCCATTTTTGCCTTCCCCAGACTCCTAGAAAGACCCTGGAGCCCATAGAGAGTGAAAAACGGTCCTACTGGACCAATTGGGCCAAAAGTAGGGGGAGCACAGGGGGTCACATGCACATAAGTGGGGGTTTGCGCACACATGCATGGGGCGGGGTGCATAAAATTATGGGTGTGGCACACAAAACCCCCCTGCTGCTCTTCCCCCGCTTTTGGCACATGATGGCAAAAAGGCTAGCCATCCCTCACCTATCTTATTCATATTATATATGTGTCGGCTAGCCCTAGGACGCCACACAGACCACACCAAAGTCAGAAGACAAAGATGGTTTATTGGGCGGTTACAATTGTGGGCCGCGGGTGTCCATGGCATGCTAACCGACGTGATGGAATCGTTGCGAAGTCAGAGCTGCCGCTCTGCTTTTAGCCAGTTCTTTTATACATTATCGCCAAGCCAAGTTCCATTTTTTCCTTGCCGCCGGCGCTCCGCTTGCCACGTCATCGGTCCTCGCCCGTCTTCTTTTGCAAAACGTTGTGCTCCCCGCCGCCACCACCACCATCTCACCGTGCACACCCTCCTCGCCGCGGTGTACAAGGAATCTGTCGGGTAAGACCCGACAATATGTGTTGGTTCAATTAGCAATTTAGCAAACTTAAGAATTAGAAGCTGTCCCCTTAAGAGATAGCATTCTGGGAGATGTAGGCTTTAGTCAGATGGACACTGGCTAATGTAGTCAAACACACATTATAGCATCTGTGCATTCTAATTGGGTAGTGATGGGCCATTAAGTCTCTATGTGAGAGGATAGACAAAGACCCTCCATTTTCAAATTAACACAGAAGAGACCATGTGTTTCCCCAGAGATGAATCATCTTTTTACAAACAAGAAACATGGGATGAATAATCAAGCAATCAGATGAACTCCTTCTTAACATGTGAGTTTGATTGAGGATGCCTGAAATAAACTTGATATGTATAAATCCTGTTTCTGAAAGTTAAGATGTCTGATCTTAATTGAAGCTAGTGATCTGGATCAGAACAGTAAAAAGATATTGAATAGCAATCTCCGCTTCAGTGAGAAGATGGGGCAATCTCCGTTTGTTTAAAAATGTTGAGAGGAAGCTCCAAGTGGGGAAAAAGAAAATGCAATGATTCTCCATGCAACTGTCACATTTCCCCGAACCACAGGTAACAGACCAAACGAAGCCGTAGTTTGTGGAACAGTTTACTAGTTGCAGTCCAGTGAATAACGTGAAGTTGCATATGAGATACAAACAAAGTTAGCACTGTGAGCTACTGCCTCACAGCGGTTTTAAACCACGCCCAGCCACACCCCCAGGATAGTCCTTTCAGCTGTCCCTTGATGCAGCTCTATGATGATGATTGATTCAAGGTCAGTGTCTGCAATGGCCTCCACCAGTACACCCAGTGCAACCCCGAACCCCGGTGAGTGCATCCCCCATAGGATGTCGAGCAAGGCTTGACAGGCAGCCCCTCCTATCGACTCTTCCTCTGCAACTGGAGAGACAAAAGATTGGACAGTTTAGCCATATGAGTGACTATAATTTAGACAACCCTTTGGCTTATCCGGATATCATCTATGAACCCATTTCAGTAAATGGGGTACAATAATATCACAATCAGCCACCCAAGATGACTCTTTCTATGGATACCCTTTCCACTTAACTAAATACTTCACTTTACCCTGCACTAATTGGGAATCCAGTATCTCTCCCACTTCATATTGATTACATTCTACTGGACCAGGTACCAACGATCTCTTATCTATACCCTCTATGCGTTTTAATAAGCTGGAGTGGAACACTGGGTGCACCTTCCCCAGTAACGCTGGTAACTTCAACACTACTGTAACAGGATTAATTATTTTTATCACAGGGAATAGGCTAAGATATTTTGGGCCTAATTTTCTCCCTGGCACTCGTAGGTGGAGGTACTTAGTTGATAGATACACAGACTTGCCAACGTTAAACGGAACAGGATCCCTACGCTGTTTGTCTGCTTGGTGCTTGTACGACTCCATAGCTCGCTGAATTGATAATTTTACTTGAGGCCACACCTCCCTTATCTTCTTTGCCCACACATTCAGTGGAGTTTCTTCTCCCGATGAACTCACTAATTCAGAGATAGCCAGGAATTATTTTCCCGTAACCATCTTAAATGGGGTTAAGCCAGTGCTGGAGTGGACTGTGTTATTAAACGCTACTTCTGCAAATGAGATCAAGTCCACCTAGTTTGTTTGTTGGTATTCCATGTAACTTTGTAAGTACCGTTCTATCATCAAATTGGCTCGTTCCGCTGCCCCATTCGTTTTAGGGTGAAAAGTGGAACTAAGTCCTTGGGAAGTACCAATTAAATAAAGGAAAGAATGCCAAAAATGAGCAGTAAACTGCACGTCACAATCAGAAATAATCTGACAGGCTCCATGCAGTTGATAAATGTGCTGAACAAGTAACTCAACTAAACACCTGGCGGAGGGTAAACCCTTACACTGGATAAAGCGAGCCTGCCTTGAAAATAAATCTACCACAGTCCAAATCACAGTGCATCCATGCCTTTTGGGAAGATCTACAATAAAGTCCATGGCAATTTCAAAACACTGTTCCTTCGGGTCAGCCACTGGTTGTAATAAGCCCAAAGGTTTGCTAGTCCGGGGTTTCGATGTAGCATGGATGTGACATCAGGAACAGTATTTCTCAATTTCTGAGCACATTCTCAGCCACCAAAACAGATGTCTAACTAAGTGCAACGTTTTCAAAAATCCATAATGCCCAGCTGTCTTCTCATCATGACATTGTTGCAGTACCGCTTCTCGTAACGAAGCTGGTATGTATAAATGTTTGTCTTTCCACATTAATTGGTCCTTTTCAGTAACTAAGTCAGGATGCTGCAATACCCAAGGATCTGTTTTCAGAGCGGCCCTTAAATCCATATACCAGGGTTCATCATATCCCCAGATAGGCCATCTGACTCAATGAGTCCATAGGTATCAACACTTGTACAACCATGTCCTTTTAACTGTTATATTGGGGCATGCAGGATATTGCCAAATACCTCCCAGTGACCGGTACGTTCCCACAGAGAGGGCCTGATAAGGGTCCCAACGGCCGCTATGTGCCGT
>JANHFP010000709.1:5429-20086 GCA_032468135.1 Calamaria suluensis | reverse complement strand
ACTTGTGGATGTCAACTCCCAGAATTCTGGGAGTTGAAGTCCACAAGTCTTACAGTTTCCAAGGTTGGAGACAGCTGATCTAGAGCATGGGTGTCAAACTCATGGTGTCATGTTGCGGTCATGTGGTTTTTCGCCTTGCTGGAACTAGGATGGACATGTCCTGTGCATAATTCATCTGGCCAGTGAGCTGCCAGTTTGACATCCCTGATCTATAGGAACCCCCATTCAACTTTTTAAAGAACATTACAAACTTTTGAAATAATCCATTTTTTTTTATTTTTTTTTACAAAAAATGTGTTTATTCTACAGCTTTTGAGAAAATTTAAGGAAAATGTAATCTTTAACACAAAAAGAAATATTTTACTTATTTTCTGGTGCTTTTGTTTAGGAACATTCTGTTTACTGTTGCAACAGTACAGATGTTTACAGGTTAGTTTACAGCAGAGGTCTTCAAACTTGTCAGCGTAAAGACTTGTGGACTTCAACGAGCTGTCTGTAGAATTCTGGGAGTTGAAGTCCACAAGTCTTTAAGCTGACAAATTTGAAGGCCTGTGGTTTACAGGTTGACAGCAAGTTACCCCAGAATAGGTTGCCAACTTTAGCAAATAAATCTACCTTTCCCCCATTTGAATCATCCTCTCTTGTAACATGCAGTTTCAAAACTGCAAGGTTTCTATCCCTTTCATAGCAAGGGATCATGGAACGATATCATGGAACGATAGGGAAATGAGGCGAGGAATTGAATATTAAATCCCAATTTGGTATAATCTGAGGTGTTTCACTTCAGATCTTAACATGATCAAATTAATCCAAACCAACTTTCTTAAGAAATACCGGACATGGTAATCAGTTCCTCAGTTAATAAAGTTAACCTTGGTACAAAAGAATAGACAGTATTTCACTTAAGTCCTTGAACAAGACCTCTATGTCTCCCTCCTTCACCCCCTAGAAGTAAGTGCTCAGATCAATGGGACCTACTCTTATGTAAATGTGCATATGACTGCAGTGTTTTATGATGATTTACAACATTTCAACCTCAGAATTGACTTTAAACAGGAATTCAAAAATAAAACATAATGCTCTGTTATAGTGTCTGTTGAAATGCTTGCTTTGGTTGTTTTGATAAATGTGTGTATTTTTTTTCTTTTTTCTTTTCTTTACCAGTGACATGAGAAAAATATTTTCAAATTGTCTTACATTCGTTCCACCACATTAAATAAATGAACCATATATTTAACGGGATATTATTAGATCTGATACAAGTTGTGGGCATATAATTTGTTTAGAAGAAACTAAAAGCAGATAATATGAATAAGAATACAGTCTGGTGATAAATAGCATGTCATCTCTCTTATTCAACAGAGATTTATTTTTGCAATAGGCAAACAATGCTAGATCAAATATAAAACCCATACACATGCATACACACACAAAGACAATAACCTTTCACTAAGAAAGGAAAACTTAAATATAGCATAAGATTCTCAGCTTTGGCATCCTTCCCTGAAATATATAATTGGACTTCTTTTGTAAGCAATCAAAACCTTCTCCCTCTATCCCGCCTCAGCAGAAACACTGATATTTTCACAGCATCCATGTAATAGTGATAAACAGGTACCAGTTCCAAAATCATAGAAAAAAATACTTTAGTTAAAAGGTTTGACTAAAATTAGAAGGCTCTAGGTAAAGGTAAAGGTTCCCTTTCACAGCCATTCCCGACTCTATGGGGTGGTACTCATCTCTATTTCAAACCCAAATAGCCAGTGCTGTCCAAAGACATCTCTGTGGTCATGTGGCCAGCATGACTAAATGCCAAAGGCGCGTGGAACGTTATAAACTTCCCACCAAAGGTGGCCCTATTTTTCTACTTGCATTTTTATGTGCTTTTGAACTGCTAGGTTTGCAGAAGCTGGGACAGGTAACAGGAGCTCACCCCGTTACATGGCACTAGGGATTTGAACTGCCTAACCTGCCGATCCTTTGATTGTAAAGCTCAGCATCTTCACCATCTCCCTTTTTTAGAAGGCTCTAATATCATTCAAATAGGCTTTACTTCAGTCTCTGAGTCCAGTATCCTCCTTATTAACAACATCTCCATCCTGTCTTGATTTAATTTAATGTACTTCCTTATTCTTCTTCATATTTCACATTTAAGCAATATTCAAAGCATTTGAGTTGGGTTCATTGGTATACTGATGACATCCCATTCTAAGCTCCAAATGATCATAGATGTTTCATGTAGATGTTAAATGGGTGTCAAACATCTACAAGGCTGATGGAACCCTGAGTGACATCATCTAGGTCAGAGGTTCCCAAACTTGGCAGCTTTATGACTTGTGGACTTCAACTCCCAGAATTCTCCAGCCAGCTATGGTGGCTGGAGAATTCTGGGAGTTGAAATCCACAACTCTTAAATCTGCCAAGTTTGGGAACCTCTGATCTAGGTTATAAACACTAATCCCTCAAGCACCTTCTGGGGTGCATCATCAGAACCTCTGAAAAATAGTGCTTCAAGAGCCAATTTGTGGTCCACCATTTAGCTTCTGGTATAGGTCATACATACTGCTGGAAGGCCACCAACTTCTCAATCACTTTATTGAAGAATGAAGAGTTAGAGATTAATGATCTTCTGGATCGTGCTAGAGAGAAAATGTTTTCAATAAGAGTCATATAACTTCCTCTTTCAACAAAGGGGAGCATGTTCCTCAACTTGAAAAAGCAATTGTCATCTCCTGTAACCAACCATCAATGGTGTAACAAAGAAATGGGGACCATTGCCTTTCCATGTGTGTTATGCACCTCTTCAAGATCCAGAACTTAAAAGGAATCTGTAAGAACAGAGGTTACTTTTCTATGACCTGCCCCTCTACTGCAGTCCAAATCAAGGCAAATGCAATTAGCTGTTTGCAAAGAATGGTGAAAATTGGTCACAGCTAGCCACTGACTGTTCCTGAAACACTTCTCTATGAAGAAGCAGTAGAGTCCTATTCTGTGCGAACACACTGAAAACAGAAAAGCAAGACTTTTTCTATACATCCAGTGTTGTGCACTAGATTGCATATTGCATAAGTGCCCTACTATTAGCTAGAACCATTTCTTCTAAGAGTATTTCCATTTAAATTGCCAAAAGATTAAAGTCCACAATATTATTTTGGTTCCTTAGTGAACTAAGATTCTACTTGAGTTACAGCACGTTGGACAGAAAAAGGTGATTAGGGCCAATAAAGAAGTTAAAATTCTCATTGAATATTTTTTTATAAAACTAAGTTTGGAAACACTTAACTCCTCCTGTTCAAGGGTTAATCCATAAAGCTGCACCAATCAGTGAATTATCCATTTGCTACCAAAGATGATTTGTTTCTTTCCAAAGAATAAAAATTTTGAGAGTAGTGATGATGATATCTTTACAACTAAGAGCATCCTTCAAGAACATCATTCTTGATATAACTACTGCATTCAACAAGTTCCCTGAAGGCTGCAGTAATTATATCTTTTCATTCCACACTAATGGACTTATTGATTGTTACTTCTCTAAGTAATAGTCTGTAAGGTTAAGAGCTTCATCTGAAATTAGATTTAATATCTATCTGGGAAAACAGCACAATGACTACCTACAGTATGAAAAATTGTTCTCATGAAGAAACTTGACATTCTATTTGGTGGAGCAACCCCAAGATTCTTAATAGTCAGAGTGTAAATTAAAGAGTTAGAAAAATAGAAGAAAAGGACGTTATAAGCTATTAATATTTATTTATATGATCATTGTATTATCTTTTAATTGAGGAAGCATCTGTATGTATTTTGGGGCACATTGTGAGATGTTTCTTAGAAAATCTTGTTCTTACAAATCAAGTAAAGCCAAACCTCCACTGTTTCCTTATATCTTACAATATTTTATATTTCACTTCTGTTTTTCCCCTGCTACATAAATTTAGATATAACATTCTGCCATTGTTTAAATGGTATATCAGTTGTCATAAAAGGTATTATCTGAAACAAAAATAACATTCTAGGTAAATCATACAAACTCTCCCCAACACCACATATATAATTTCTTCATTCCATGTATTAACATAATTGTTAATTGTTACTAAGGTAGTTAATACTTTAAGTATATCTAAGCTGGCTGAGGAACTCTGGGAGTTGAAGTCCACAAGTCTTAAGGTTGCCAAGGTTGGAGAGCCCTGATCTAAGGGGTTATGTTGGGACAGTTGCTTGTATTTAATCATGGGTTTGCTTCATCCCTACCCCACTCCAGTTGTGAGTTCAGAGGAGGAGGGTGAGTTTGAGTCTGCAGAGGAAAGTGTGGCAATTATTGGTCAGGATTGGGAATGATAGCCTGATGGAGCAGACTCAGCTGAATCAATCCAATGAACTACCAGTTGAGGCTGATGGAAGTGATCCACAGTTGCAGCAAGTTGTCTAGGAGGCTCCAGGCAAGGACAGGAAGCAGTTGGTGCCTGTTAGCAACAAGGAGGAGGTGGAGTAATCCATGGACACGTAGAGCAGAGAGGAGACAGGCAAAAAATGCTGGTCAGGCAATCTGGTCCCTTGTGGAGGGCTGCATTGGCATTGCCTACTTAGGACTTGAATACTGTTGGAGCAACCTGCCCAGTTCTGTGCCTTGGTTGCTTGTGTCATGTATCCTGACCTGTTTGACTCCTGGACTACTTTCCTGGACTTTGTGTGTGTGTCCATTGGACTCAGTTACCCAATGACTGTTGCTGTACTGAGCTTGGAATCTTGACCTGTGCAACAGGGGTGAGGACCTGTTTGGGTTGGTGAATAAACACCTGTAGAACACTTGCCAGTTATATGTGTGTAGGGGGGGAGCACATCCTGTAAACCTGACCCAGAGTTGCTTGTGTGAGATGGGTAGCATAATGGTATGTTGGAATTATCTTGGGTGATTGGGGAGGAATGCTGCCTAAGGAATAGTCAGACAAATGAAACGGAGGTTCAGAAAGGACCACCCTCCAATTCTCAGGCTATTAAGATTCTGATAATACAGCCTTACAATCAATTAGAAATAGTTCATTGGCCATATTTCTGTCTGGCCTACCTGGGAAGGCTGGCTGGCTGGCTATATAAGTGCTATAAACAAAATAAATTTGGTGCTACTTCAGATTGCGCCTTGTGTTTTGCTAATTCTCACGGACATCTTCTGAATCATTCACAATACTGTTTGGAGCCTGAGGTTTGTTTCCCTGACAAGCATTCCTCTTTCTTTCTTACTTAAAACCAGTTTCCCCTGTTTTGAAAGTCTTCACCTTTTTTTTTCCATTGAAAAACAAATAGGGTTTGAAGGAGTAAACAAAAAAAAAAACTTTGGAAGAGAAGTTGATTTTTTTAAAACTGGAAATGCAATTTAATGGGCCAACAGCAATTCAAAATACATTTAGATTTAATGTTATGATTCAGAAGCTTTTATCTCCAATTTGGAGGAAAAAAACAAAGAAACAATATACTATGCCTATCTGGTTAATGTCTGCTGTACTGCTGAGTTTTGTTTCAGGGTGGTGGAAAGGGGTGGTAGTGGCTCAATTTCTGAACTAAACACAACACCCACTGCTTTATACTGTTAATTAGAGCAGGGACATCCACAGGAGACACTGAACAAGTCAGCAGGTCAGCCACAACTACTCAATCAAAGCTGTGCCCCTTTCTTAATACAATGAAGCTTTAGTCATATTGTTTTGGCTGCCATCTTGGAATTTAACCTGTTGACACCCCCTGGTTTACTAATTTTTGCAATCTTGCAAATGGAAATTTTAGGAAAGCTATTATCCCTTAGGGGATAAGGGATAGTTTGGAACTTAAAACAGTTTACTTAATGGTAATTCATATCCAAATGATTGGCTGCTTATAGCCATGTGCTTCAACTGCTAAATAAAATTTAAAAATGGTGAACTAAATGTCAACTGCACAGAAAGCCTTATCATTTTTTTTTATCAATGTGGCATAGCTTGGCCTTTAATCTCTAGACCCATGAAAATATCTCTAATTATATAAGCTAGTTCCATGCCAAACTTTTTCATTTCATTTCAATCCTATATTCCCAATATCTCTGAGAAACACACTATTTTCTTTATTCTATTTTTAATCTTGTGTGGATTAAATAATATTCATTCCTGGAACTGTTCTTCAGCAGGTTTTTTATTAGTAGCAATATGCTTGATTCTCCAGAGTATGATTCTCCAGAGTAAAACCAATATTCAAATTCCAAGATGCAGGAGTAGATGAGCAATCCATAAATTGTACATCTAATTCAACCAATGTTTAACTTTAACAACTAGACTTGCTTAGTGAAGTATCACCAAGGTAAATAAAGTACCTTCCTTTAATAATTCAAAGCACTCTTCGAAGCACTTGTCTTGTTGCATCTCTTTTTGATGCTAAGATTTAATATGTACTTTCTCCTAAAATTATGCTAATCTGTGTCTTCCCAGGTCCCTCACCATATGAAGACTTTGCCCTATTACGGCTACGACCAACCAGTGATTGGATACTGCCAGGCTCATAAGCCCCTCCATGTAAATAAGGGATATGATACTATCTCCCGAGACCAGGCTGAAACCACCAACTTGGAGCTGAGTCGAGACCACAGCTTCATTGCTACCATTGCCCGCTCTGCTGCACCAGCTATTTACATTGAGAGAATACCAAACTGATGGATCACCTTCTGGATGAAAATGAAGAAGAATGTGTGGGAGGGTCCTTATTTTCCCCTCTGCAGGGAAAAACGGCCCTTCGATTCAAGAGGTGAGAGGCGCAAGAAGACATTTTGAACCGTTCCAGTGGGGGAAAAAATGTTCTCAACCCAAAACCACAGAAAGAGAACAAAATGGCAGATGCCTCACAAAACACTGTGGAAATTCAAACTGGCGACCTGGCCGTACAAATCGGTGTCCTTTGGTATTAAACTGTTGAACAAACTTCTCGGTGTAAATAAACAAACAAAAAGATTGTTGAGTTCTTATATGAAAAAAAAAAGAAGTTAGATTTCACTCTAGCAAGATGAAGGGATGGATTAAAAGTTGTGTTTGTATATTTGATTTTTCTACATTGCACGGTTCTGATGGAAAAGAACCACAGAAGCCAATTTGGGGTGCAGGGGAGCGGGGAGGGAGGGCCAGCCAAATACAGAATGAAGTATTATTTCTTTATAATTGTTTATTAGTCTTGGAGGTTTCCTTTAACATATCCCCTCTTTTTAAATTGGAACATACCAAATCAATTTTTTTCTCACTTCTTTATTTCCTAAGAATGCAAGATCTGTCTTATAAATTCCAATTCCAAATATGGTGTGAAAGGCATTTATCGAACCAAACGGACACTGACAATTCTGTAAAAGAACCAAGATGCATAACTGACAAAACTTGGGGTGCATGTACATTTTAAAACACATGCTGTACATTTTTGATGAAGGGGGTGACTTTTCCTTGATTTTTTTTTAATTATCTTCATTGTGATTCATTGTTGACACTTCTGTTATGTTTGGGGCTCTTTAAAAAATGGGGGGGGTGATTAATAATGCAATATGAGCTCACACTTGAACATGGAACTTCTAAATGTAAGGAAAAGGGTGGACTTTGGTTACCTGTTGAAAATTATTAAGATGGGCTGACAAAAAGGATGCTTCAGTGAAACTTGAAGGAAGATGTGATTTAAAAGGGAAAGTAAAGAAATCATGGGAGGATGTGTAACATTGTTTGATTTATTTTTAATTAATTATTCTGATCAGTTAGCTTTTGTGTAGTTTTTATCAATAAAAGAACAAAAAATGATGAGGGAAAATAAACATATTATTTTGTGGTTGAGATGCCACACCTAAACTAATGATTGAATGTTTTTTTTAGCTGTTTTATATATATTCAAGAATACAATATGAAACCATAAAAAGTGAGTAATCTAAAAAAAAAAAAAAAAAGGACAACAAAATTCCCAATCATCTCCATCCCAGGAGAAGAGCCTTCAAATAATATAATAGAAAAACAAGCGCTTGAGTATTTGGTGGAAGGGAACTCCAGAAGCAGGAGACCATCTTTACGAAGGCTTCATCATGGAATCCCTGAAGTTGGCATTTCCGGATATTTGGGACACTAAGCATTTGACTAGATGTCACTCAGCAAGCAGAGAAAGCAAACTGAGACATTAAGGACCAAAACTACATTGGTCTACAGAAGCTGAATGGCTGAAAACTACAGAAGCTGACTGGCAGTTGCGCAATGATATTCCATGGGAGAATGTGGCACTCCTATTGGTCCTCAACCTACTCAAGGCTAAGTATCCAAATGGTCTTCAAGGGCAATCCTATGCAGTGCAAATTGAAAAGTGACAAGAGCATGAGTGACAAGGGCATTCTCTACCAAAAATGGCTGCAACTGGTTCACAAGATCTTACTGTTTGATGACCTCCTCTACTTGCTGTTCAAGTAGGCGCTCTGAGCACAAGAGAACTATAGATTTCAAAGTTGCTCAATCTCTGAAAGCACAAGCCCATCACGGGTCAAAGATGGACTATCTCTGGAAAGGACTTATGAATCCACAGCTACTCTGTTTGTCTGGGATTTAGTTCAAGTTTCCTTCTTCCTATTCAATCCTTCAGGATTTGAGTCAGGTCCTCTGCTGCATTTGGAAACATATTGAATACCACTACCATGTGGCAGATGATGTGCCTCCAAATTACCCATGTTAAACAGCAAGGGCAAGAATACTGTTGCACCCTGTTATGAAGTTCCCAAGGGCCCAACCTCTCAGCTGCCTCCATCACTGATTGAATCAAATTGATAAGAAAGGGTAAAATAATGTTTTTCACTCCCAGCACATGCAACCAGCCCACAAGGATTCCATGGTTCATGGCACTGAAACTGCCAATAAATCAAACAAGGTCATTTATCCAGATCCTACAGAGGCTTCAGCTTGTTCAATGAAGTTTTGATCTCACACCATGAATCCTGATTGAAAAAATACAGAAAATGTGTTTCATCCAGGACTCTCCGTAGCTGTAGTCCATCTATCTTCTCAACAATCATCCCTTTAGAAAGAGAGGAAAAGTTGGAGATAAGGTGAAAACTGTATTAAACTTAAGTATATATTGACTCCACTTTGGGATTCAAGTAATTTAACAACCGGTGCTCTGCCCCCATGATTTCTTCCAGCAACCAGTTCAGAAAGTGAACAATTGGTTCTCTCAAAGTGGTGTGAACTGGCTGAATTCCACCTCTGACTCCACTGGAATGACTGATCACTGCCTAGATGTATAGCCAACCACCAACCATCTTTCTATTTTTGTTTAAATTAAATATGCAATATGTATGCACTGTACGTATGCACACTTGTGGGCTTGTGTGTGTGTGCTCATGTTACTATTTATTACTATATACACTTTTTTTAAAAAAAATCATGCAAATGACATAACTGAGTACCTTATAATCAAGTACCTTATATATTTTCTTATACTGGAATGACTCAGACAGAATAAATTTCTAAATCCCGTAGTTAATCAATTCATTTAATCCATAGGATTAAAATTGCACTGGGTGGGTTTGGGTTAAGAATACATTTCATATTACATTACCCTGCTTTCAAACAATTTCATACATCCACACAAATAAAAATGGTAGATAGCAAGGGAAATGTAACCTAGAGAGGACTATGTGGATTCCTATTCTCCATTTTTTTTAATGATTTTATCCAAATTGCACCTTCAGAACAAATACATGAATGGAAATGCATTTCCTCACCAATTTTTTTTTCAAAATTATGGAATGCATTTATATTATTTAAAAAGTAAAATGACCATATTATGCACATACTTCATAATATCAGAAAGCCCTCACAAAATGCAAATAAAAAAAATGCAACATGTGCAAATATTGAATATTTTAAGAGGGACTGTATATGTGTGTGTGTGTGTGTGTGTGTCTCTCTCTATATATATATATATACGTGTATACGTGTGTGTATATATTTAATTGCACATTGGCTATTGAAGTGGAATCAAGAAAAGGTGTTTTACAAAAGATTGGAATGCTAAAATAGCAGAAACTAATTTAAAATTGTCCCTGTAGTTGACCTAAAGAAGGAGTTCTATTCACAACTTAGAATTCTTTTCATACTAGCATTGAAGTGAAATAATTTCTGTCTATAGCACTTACGTTCTAAAGGGACATAATTATATTTCTAAGCAATCTATTCCTATATCTGTCTATGACAACTCTGAAATTATTGCAAAGCTAGATATAGGACTAATTGCATTAGGTGAAATATCAATATATATATATATATATATATATATTTAAAAAAAGAAAGTTTACACAGAGAGGGGAATGTAACCTTCAGATGATGAGATAATGTTTTAGGTTTTTTAAATAAATTTATCCAGTTGGCACTTTCAGAACTTATACAATGGAAATGAGCTTCCTCACCAAAATTCTTACATTTTAAAATTTTGTAATGCATTTTTATTATTAACCCCAATTATATTATGCATAACAGGGACACAGTGTCTCAGTGGCCAAGATTCTGAGCTTGTTGATTGAAAGGTTGGCAGTTCAGTGGTTCGACTCCCTAGTGCTGCATAACTGGGTGAGCTCCCATTACTTGTCCCAGTTTCTGCCAATCTAGCAGTTTGAAAGCATGTAAAAAATGCAAGTAGAAAAATAGGGACCACCCTTGGTGGGAAGGTAACAGCGTTCCATGAGCCTTTGGCATTGAGTCATGCCAGCCACATGACCATGGAGACATCTTTGGTCAGCGCTGGTTCTTCGGCTTTGAAACAGAGATGAGCACTGCCTCCAGGAATGATTAGCACATATGTGTAAGGGGAACTTTTATCTTTACCTCATACTATGTATAGAAATATTCATAATAGCAGAAAGTTTTTACAAAATGCATTATTGTAAGAAAAAGTCTGCATATCCCAAAAAAGGATAAACGGACAATTTTTTAAATTGATTTCAAAATTGGCTAAAATGAATTTGTAATTAGACAAAGAAGCAGGTGATTTATGAGTGCACTTTGGTATTTTATAAAATGGATTATAGTAATTCGTTCACAGCCTTTTTAGCGTAATCTTCAGACAAAGGATTTCCAAGATTCACATGCAATGAATAAAAAAAGAAACATGTTTCCTTTTTGCATCTTATAATCAAAAAGACAATGAACAGGGGGAAAAATAAGATGGGTGGAAAGAGGAGGACTTGAACATGACCACATGTTGTTAAAGAATGACTTGTATTTAGTTCAAGACAGAACAACCATTGGGAAGTGATCTCTCAGCAAGTCTAATCCCATATAGAAAATAGATTCTTGACATTTGACAATCAGTATCTGGAAAGTGTCATTTCACATAATGTGTCTTGGCTTTGATGACTGAAAAATCTCACAAAATGAACAGCAGAATTTTGATCAATACTCTTGAAACCAGAGTGAATCTTTAGAAGACAATTGAAATCCATCACAGTTTTGAGCAGTGGCCGCAGTAACATCAGAGTATAATCAGAATAAAAACCTCCCCTCAAGCACTCAGTTAAGAGTAGAAAGAGCAAGAGTCCTGTTCAACAAGGAGTTAACAAGAGACTACAAAGTGGGTGGGAAAGACAAAGGTTATTCTACTTAATTGCAGCTTGCTCCATCCATCGATCGTTAAAAGATGGAGATTTGGTTTATTTTATTGATGTTGATGTTGTGTTCTTTTTCCCTAAGCACCTAAAGTTCTTCAGAGAACAGTCTGGAGCCACCTCATTATCTGCCTTGTGGTGGCGTGGCATTTCATCTTGTTGTAGTAAAGCACTTTTAAATGAAGATTTAGATAAGGCCAGTGCTTTAACATCCTGGGCTATTTCTCATTACACAAACTTTTTCTCTGTTATAACAATTGTGAAGGAATGAGGATGTTCTACTCTACTAGAACAGATGGGTACTTCACTTCCCAGCCTTGCTTTGAGTGGCCACTTGTCAAGCGCCAGGGAATTTCAGGCAGTTCGATGAGTATAAAATTTATTGCGAGCTTAAGAGCCCTATAAGAATCTGAACTACTAACTGTCAAGGGAAATTAAGAATAGAAAGGAATTCAAGGTGGTCTGGATTCAGATCTCATGTGGGTGTGAAGGGACTCATAATTGATGGTGCATTTGACCCCCTACCTCAGGCTCAGCCTGCTCATCTACAGCAGTTCTACAAATTTTTAGACAACGCAACCTTTCAAAACTCTGCACAATCCTAATGAAGATGCTAAAAATCATCTTGAGTTCAGTTCTACTCCTGGTGATTTAATGGACATGTCTATCTGTAAGGACCAGCTTCTCTCCACTTCCAAAAAAGCAGGTACTCTTGAAAACACTGTATTTCAAAAGGCTCTTTTTAATGAAAGGGATGAAAGGAAGTCAAAACTCAAAGCAGGCTCTGGGGTCCCTCAGGGCATGCAGTTCAGGATAAAGGGAATTACGAACCCCCCTCCCCCCTTCCAATGTGGATTCCAACCAATCCGCAGGTGTGAATCCAAATTGCATCAGCCTCTCTGAGAAACAGATATGAAGAATATTTTTTTTGACAGAAGTATGGAAATAGATTGCTATTGACTTCTTCCCGACATGGTGTTTGTTTGTTTATTTGACTCCCTGTCTAGAGAAACCTTTCCATGATGGTGCCAGTTAAGAAGTTACATGAGCCCTGGTGGCACAGTGGTTAAAGTGCAATATTGCAGGCAAATTCTGCCCATAGCATGAAGTTTGATCCCAATCAAGGTTGACTCAGGTCATCCATCTTTCCGAGTAAAAGGAGAATCCTGATTGTTGGTGGTTATATGCAAATAACGCTCCAGAGAAAACTGCCCAGAGAGTGTTGTAAAACACTATGGGATGGTATTTAAATGTAATTGCTATTGCTATTCTATATATACATTTTTATTTTCTTTGAATGTTCCCAGGTATTCTTGATTAGGAGGAAATGGAGGTCATCAGAATAACGGACAATAGTCTTCTCACAACCAAAATAAGGCAAAGGAAAGTATACTTTCAAAATAAAATAGACATTTAATTTAGATCTACTACTGAAATTATGTTGCATATGTCCTACATAACTCCCCTATCAGCAGGGGAATAATAGAAAGTCAATGTAAATAGAAAACCTGAAAAGGAAAGACAGAAAAAATAAATTAAGAAAGCAATGTGAATGAAACAACTCAAGGGAGTATTAATGAAACAGAATAACAAAGACATCCACACATGCACAAAAAAACAGTCTTCAGTTAGTGCATGGGATGCTTACAGAGTTCAGTTTGTCAAGGGATATGTTAAGGATTCAATTGAAAGAGCGACACATAGTATTCCAGGTTTTTTCCTCTTGTTTTATTTAAAAAGACAGTGAAAAGCACTTTCTTCTCCAGCTTTCAGCTACGTAAGGGATTTGCAACCTCTTAATAGCTTCACATTCTGCAGGAAACAGCTCTCTACCCACCCTTCTAGCACAGCAGGTCATTATAAAGGTACAGAAGATGAGTATGTTCACCCTGCCTTGTAACTTTTATCTCAAAGCTTCTAAATGTGAACACCTTAGTATATCTGAGCGCTCAGTACATATGCATCTCACCATGTTGGGAAATAATGAAGTTATTCCTAGCTGGAGTTAGTTTGTTGTTGTTTTTTACAATGTCTCTTCCTTGAATGAACTGGAAGTTGATGTGGATTGAACCTGTGACCTACTGACAGGTAATCTTTCATCTAACTTTTAATAAATCCCCATGACATTGTATGAGTTGTTTAGTCATTTGGTCAATGGTACTTTTTTTCTTTGGTGAGTTTCCTCCAGACCAGTTCAGAACTGGGATTCAGCCAGTTCTGTCTGCGGAAACCAGTAGCAGTGACTACCGGAGGCTCTGCCCACCCACCCAGATGTAATGCACAACTATTGTGCATGTACAAAAGCCCATGCACATGTGCAGAGGTGGCACATGCAAGAGAAGTGAGCACATACTTGTGCTCACATCTGTGAACCAGTAGGCAAGGTAAGTGAACCCCACCTCTGCTCCAGATCCAGAATTTGCAAATGCTTTGTGGACACTCAAGAATTAATGAACCTTCACCATAACATAAAACTGTCCCATCCATTTTAGAATCACTAGCCATTTTTTCCATAGCCACTAGTCAGGGTTTTTTCCTCCAACAATCAAAATCCATGTTGCCATTTTAGCTGCAAGTAATTCCTTCCATTTTCAAGCTTTTCCTTCCCACCAACTTATTCCTTTAAGACTTTCCTCTATGCCAACTTCATATTGGAGCATCTAAAAGGCTACCTCTCCCCAATTGCACCTACTATCCCTGGATACCATCAGACCTGGTAAAAGAGACAAGCTTTGGGTTCCATCTGTTAAAGAATGCTAACAGGTGAGACCCAGAAAGAGGCTGTTTTCTGCTGCGGACTTGGTCCTTGGAACATCATCTTATTAGGAAGTATTGGCCTTTTTTAACACCTCTAACATCAGGCATAAGGGACACGGCGACTCAGTGGCTAAGATGCTGAGCTTGTTGATCACATGGTCGGCAGTTAGGTGGTTTGAATCCCTAGTTCATCCCTCTGTAATGAACTTCCTCCAGCACTGCGGAGACTCCCCGACCTTAAAACATTCCGTCGGGAGTTAAAGACCTATCTCTTCTG
>JANHFP010000707.1:153025-167239 GCA_032468135.1 Calamaria suluensis | reverse complement strand
TATACAGAAAAAACTTTGCTCTCAACAGGTCTGGATTGAGGCCTAGCCTCATGGGACCTAGCCCGAAGAGGATGAATGTGAATTCATCGAAACATCGCAGATATATGCAAACCTTAACATGGGAAGAAACCCGAGAAACAAAAAAAATAAAGTTACTGTTTATTTGAAAGGTTATAAACTGTTTCTAGTTGTGGGGGTTTCAATAAAGAATAATATTTTAGCTCAGGATTGGAATTATCCACAGTCCTGAGCTACAAATATTCTCATGGATTGCAGTTCTATTCTAAATTCCCCAAGTATTTTATATAAAAATATATATCCAAAGGAAATTTGAGTGTTGCAAATAATAATAATAATAATAACAACAACAACAACAATAATAACAATAATAACAACAACAACAACAATAATAATGTTCACATATTGATGTAGATGATCATACTTTAATGCTATGAACAGATATAGAGAACATATGTGCTTGTCTTCTAAGAAAAAATCAGGTTTACTGGAAAAAAATCAGGTTTACTAAAAATATGTGTCAATGATATAGTTTTGAACCAGTCACACATTTTGTCACCCCCAAGTTTCAGTAATAAAACTAATGTTTTTTTTTCTTTTTAGTATGCTTAGAAATAAAATGATAAAATTCTGTGTATTCAGTAGTAAAGTGGTAAAATAAAATTAACTAATAAAATGTAATAAACACACAAACAAGGTATTCCAATTTTACAAGTGAGCTCATATTACATTCAGCAGTGACTAATAAGCTGTATCTATATAACCTTACATTGGATTTATTAAGCACCAGCATGCAGTACTTACTTTAACAATAAAAAAGAATCTCAATGGTACTCTTTCTTAAAAAAGTAAGGTTCCATTTTACAATTGATATCCCAAAGCATAAACTATATTAGAACTCAGTGCAGTAGAAATGACCAAAATGACAAAGGACTTCAGCCCTGTAGCAACAACAATGACACTTTATTATTAGGTGTTTCAAGTTTTACTATAAACAAAACATTAAATCTAAGTAATGTCTCTTGTAGACATTAAACTGACTGGTGCAATATGTCTTTCTTCCTTTCACCTTCTCTGCCCTTCAACTCTACTTTGATTCTTCCATTCTTATAATGTTCAATATTGTCATGATACTCACCATGTGTTCATCCCATTGTTGTTAAATGTTTTATGACTTATATATTACAATTGAATACATTGAAATATCTTGCATCAAGAAAATAAGCTAAATGCAACCCCAGTGCTCAACCACCTATTCAAAGATCAACCATTGATAGGAGCTTTTTCAGCCAAACAATTTGGGATTTTAAATAAAACAACTTAGGGTTTTATTGGGTATTTTCTCACTAGCACTGGTGAATATGAATATTTAAATTTGTTGTTATGATTTATTTATTTATTTTGTTTAATTTATATATCACCCCATCTCCGCAGACTCAGGATGGTTTACAACAAATAAAACACAATTCTAAAATTTAAAATTTAAGATTTAAAATTTAAAATTGAATTTAACCTCCCCAATGGTCATCCCAGGCCGGCCTGCCGGAAGAGTCAGGTCTTCAGCTCCTGACAAAATGACCCTAGGTTGGGGAGAATCCGCAGCATTGGGGGCAATTTATTCCAGAGGGTTGGTGCCCCCACAGAGACCTTGGGGTCACCAAACACCAAACAAAAATGGAGGCCATTGGGACCCTCATCAGCCCCTCCCTGTGAGAGAGCACTGGTCGGTGAGAGACCACTGGCAGAACGTGGTCTTGTAGGTACTCTGGTCCGATGCCATGGGTCGCCTTAAAGGTCATAACCAGAACCTTAAAAAAGCGAACCCGGAAGACCACTGGCAGCCAATGCAGCTCGCACAGGAGAGGGGTCACATGGGTGAACCATGATGCCCCCATAACCACCCGCGCGGCTGTATTCTGCACCAGCTGAAATCTACGGGTGCTCCTCACAGGAAGCACCATGTAGAAAGCATTACAGTAGTCCAGGCGGGACGTGACCAGGGAATGAGTGACTTTCATAAGGCGTCCCGATCTAAAAAGGGGCGCAACTGGCATATCTGGTGAACCTGATACAAAGCCCCCCTGGTGACGGCTGTGATATGATCTTCAAGAGACAGCCATACATCCAGGAGGATGCCTAGATTGCGAGCCCCCTCCGTGGGGGTCAAAATCTCCTCCCTGATAGCCAGTGATGGAGTCAACTGGCTATATTGAGACACCAGAAACCACAGCCACTCGGTCTTGGATGTATTAAGGTGGAGTCTGTTCTGCCCCATCAGACTCACCCGGACTCCAGGCACTGGGACATCACTTTCACAGCATCGTTGGGGTGGTTTGGCATGGAGATGTATAACTTAGTGTCATCCGCAGAGAGATGACACTTCACACCAAACCCATGGATAATCTCCCCCAGCGGCTTTACATAAATGTTGAACAGGACAGGCGATAGGACTGACCCCTGAGGTACCCCGCAAACCAGGGGCCTAGTGGTCGACCTCCACCCCTTTGTCAACATAAATTGCGAATGGTCAGAGAGGAAGGATGAGAACCCCCATAGAACGGTGCCTCCCAGACCCAACCCCTCCAGCCGCTGCAATAGGATACAATGGTCGATGGTATCAAAAGCCGCCAAGAGATCTAATAGGACCAGGGCCAAGGAATAACCCCTGTCCCGTGCCCTCCAGAGATCATCAACCAACGTGACCAGTGTTGTTTCCGTGCTGTGCCCAGGCCTGAAGCCCGATTGAAACGGGTCCAGGTAGGCTGTTTCCTCCAGGTTGTGCAGAAACTGTCGCACCACCACGCTCTCGACAACCTTTGCCACAAAAGGGGGGTTGGAGACCGGACGATAGTTACTTTAAAAAGCTGGGTCCAAGCCAGGCTTCTTGAGGAGAGGTCGCACCACCGTCCTTTTAAGAGCAGTGGGAAATGACCCCTCCCTCAAAGAAGCGTTGACAATCCCCTGGAGCCAGCCTTGTATCACCAACCTGGAGGCTGAGACCAACCAGGAAGGGCATGGGTCCAGTACACATGTGGTGGTGTTCAGCCTCCCAGCAATCTGTCCACACCCTTGGCAGTCACAAACTGCCCCGGATATGAGCGATTTTATCCTGCAGAAATCTGGAAAACTCTTTTGCTCTGCCTCCCCGGCCCTTGCCTCCAGCGAGGAGCAGGTTATCCTAAACAGGGTGGCAGGCCGATTTTCTGCAGACGCAATACGGGTGGTGACGTATATAGACCTTGCTGCCTTCATCACCACTAGGTAGGTCCTAATGTGGACTCTCACCCATGTTCGGTCAGACTCAGCATGGCTGGTTCTCCAGGTCCTCTCTAGACATCTTTTCTGGTGTTTCATGTCCCATAGCTCCTCCATGAACCACGGAGCCGAACGGGATCCCTGCCAGGTCAGAGGTCGCAAAGGTACAACTTGATCCAGTGCCTCAGCGGCCCTCAGATCCCAGGCGGCCACCAATTCACTGGTTGAGCTGCATGCCAGTGTCTCAGGATATGGCCCAAGCTCCGTCTGGAACCTCTCACGGTCCATCAGGTGCTGGGGCGGAACCATCTCCTTGGTTCTGCCTCCCTGCGGCAGGGGGCGGTGGTATGGAAGTCTAGTCTAAGGAGAGAATGATCTGACCATGACAAGGGTTTAACGACTACATCCCCTAGCCCCAGATCATTTTGCCACTGCCCAGAGACAAAAATTAGATCTAGCATGTGACCCCCGCTGTGAGTGGGCTCAGAAATTACCTGGGTTAGGTCCAAAGCCGTCATGGAAGCAATGAACTCCCGAACCACCCCCAAGGCCTCACCTGCAGAAGGCAAGTTGAAATCCATGACTAACAGTCTAGGAGTCTCAACTGCCAAGTCGGCTATCACATCGGGGAGGTCGGGCAGGGCCGATGCTACGTAGCAGGGAGCCATATACATAATCAGCAAGCCCATCTGGACCTCCCTACCCCACTTCACAAACAGTGATTCACAGCCAGCAAAAGTGTTTACTATAAATCTTCAATTATTGATACATTATTGTTGCTAACTTTCCAGTTTTACATTTGGTCCTGCATCATTGTCTAGTAGTCATAATTCAACATTATATATTCACTCTGACTTCCTAATACACTTAAATCCTAACATTAGTTTCTTGTTTGGTCACAGATTTGATTCAATCCTTTAGAATCTTGCGTTTCCAGGTCATTCACTTAAATCCTTATGATGTCCATGGGATTTACTTCACAGAACAAGCAGCCATTTTAAAGCTAACAAAAAAAAAATCATATCTATCCTTTCATTCCCCACCTCAAAGGGATTATATTATAATTTATGTGGATCCTAGTCCCTTTTCCATAAAAAGAATAATGTTAAAGTTATATTTTTAATTTGTTTTCAATATTTACTGAGTTCATTAATTTGATGTTCACCGTTTGTGCATATATTTTTTTAAAAAAATAAAATGGATGAAAATAAGTAGCTTCTATACCCCTTTAAAAAAAAAGGGTCGCCCAAGGCACTGTGTCTAATTTATTAGTTGGTCCTGCCTTCCTCCCTTGTTCTTGCTGCCTCTTGTTCCTGGACTAACAGCTTTTTGCTACATATTTCTGCCCCACAGTATCTTTTGCTGCCTCATTTGTTTCCATGCCACTCAGGCTGAAATATGTATTATAGAAAGATACTTTATTTGTTAGTGTCTCGAAAACCTGCAGCTATTTCTGTTTAAAGGCTCAGAAATATTTTAGGCAGTGCTTATCACCATCCTAAAATATATTTGTTATTAAGCATGAAGAACTGGTTCTATGAGGTTTTGATCACAGATCAATTTTTATGCAAATATGTGACTGCACAGGTTTGCCTAGCACAATAAAGTTGTTTTTGCAGCAACATAGGATAAACACTTGTTTTTATTTCTTCCTAGGACCTGTTTTTAATGTTTCAGTGCATTCAGATAGCCCAACCATTTATCGGGGTGATCTGGTAAACTTGCTTTGCATCATCACCATTGAAACAACAGTACTTGATCCAGGTATGATTTGAATATGTTTTCCATTTTTAGCCTACATCCCCATAGCCAAGGATCTGGATATTAGATTGTCCTCCGAGGATGCTTGTGCAAATACCGAGTATGGTGGGTGAAGTACCTGGTTTACAGCTAAATCAGAAAGCTGGACTTTACTTTTCTGTGTATCAAAAAAGTACCAATTGAATTTTTTTCTTATTAATATGGGACTTCTCAGCATATTCAGTGAATTTTAAATATTTAATCAAGTTGAACAGAGTATCTGGAACTGCACAGGTATTCAGGAAAACCTACATTTTTATTTTATAAGGGTCCAAAGGATTTAAATTTTAAAGGTCTTGTTTAAAAATGCATATATGCCTCATCATATTGTGGTCATGCAAAATTCAGTATACTTCAGAGGACACTTATTTGAATAAACTGCTTAGTTCTAGTAGGTATTCAGCATACTAATTGGTCTTAGCTATTTAGTGTAGAGCTTACTTGTACAAATTAGGTTTGTTTTACATCATGTTGAGAAACATTTTGTAGAATCTGTCTATTCTTTCTTTATCCTTAATGTTTGTCCTGATGTATTGAAAGTGCCTAATAGAATATTTTCCAAAAAAAATCTTACTGCACTGAGAAAAATGTTTTTTTTCTATGTGAGCCAGTCCTTAAATGTTCCGGTCAGTGCATATAAGTAATAAACCTAGTTCAGCATTCACTTTGCAGGAAAATTTAATTGCACTGTTAATGTTCAGTAAAAGTAATAAATATTACTGCAATTAATGAAGTTTAAGAAAATGACAATTTGAAAACACATTTAAAAGTGAGTATAATTATACTGAGTATAATTGTCATTCCCATTTAAAGTTTCCTGATGACTACATGGACACTTCCATATTGTTTTCTTGGCAACAATATATTGCCAGGTTTTCCTGTTTTCTTGGTTATTTTTTCAATGTCTGGAAAAAAGTCCATAGCCCTAGGAATTCCTGGTAATTTCCTATCAAAGTACTAGCCAAATTTAATCCTGTTTAGCTTTTGTAGGAACAATCACATTTGTATCACATTCACATTCCTTTTTTTACAATTCTTTTTTATCATTATTTTCAAACATATAAGCTATTTGTTGCAACTAGATAATTAAATAGATAACCAAATAATTATTGGCTTTCTAACAAAATAATTCTTGGTTTTCCAAATGAATGGAGGGATTTTAAATTGGAGAACTTTAATACAGTCTTTGAAGAATTGTTCTAGAACATTGTTCTAGAATTAGAGCAATTTGACAAATATTTTGTTAGCATAGAGAACATTTTATATATTCAGTAAACTTAAACTCCTGCATTTTAATATTGTACAAATTGAACTAAACTTGTAGCTGCTCTTACTTGATTGCTATTAGGCTGTGCACTTCTCCAAATTCAGTTTGGAAGTGCTGCATTGGAGCACACCGCAGAAGGAACATAGCCTTTGCTTGTGATTCATTAAAATATCATCACACTGCTGGAAAGAGGCTTGGTGTTTTAATGAGCTGTAGGCAGATAGAGTGCTACACCTTGCAAAAGATCCTTTACCTGTGAAAAACATGTCGCATAGTCTGAATCATTATAAAATTATTTTAATAGTATACTATATAATTTCTGATTAGCCACTTTAAGGATGGAAAAGTAGGAAATGTAATAAAAATAAAATTAGAATTAAGCACCTTTAATCAGTTGACTATCATTTAAACTATTTGAAAAAATGCAGTTCAGTATATTTCTCATGTCTCTCATATACACAATGAAGCAGTTGAAGCAGTTCTGCTGTCAAGGATACATCTAATTCACATATTTGTATTCACCGCTTGTGATAATGACCTTTAAGCTCTAGGACAGTGTTACAAATGCTTGTAGGAATGTGTGGTCTCCACATTTGATTTCCATCTTACAGTGGGATACACCAAAGTATTCTTCATTGAATGCAACAATTAAACTGCCAACAAGAGCTACTAGCCTAATGAGCTTAAAAGTACAGATCTACTCATGGATTTATAAAAATTGTTTCTATTAAAATACAAAAAAATGATGGGTTCTGACTAGTTGTCATTCTGTATTAGAGATAGAAGTCAGTGTAGGCTCTTGGGAGCTTATTCCTTAGTAAAATTGGCTTATATAGTGGCATATACCTTATATAAACAGGAAGGTAAAGGTTATCTGAATTGGGTCAGTGGTACAGGAAGTTATTAGTACATAATGGGACATTAAAGTCCCATTATGTTCTTTTAAAAAAGTGCTGTCTGTTTTTGATGACCAAGACAGTAATTAAAGCATTAATTTATGTATAAAATATAACTAAAATGATACATTTATGACATGTGTATGTCTTTAAAATACATATATTTTGCATGGGTTCTTATAAAAAGTGTACACAGCACATTTTAAAAGTAAGTGTACCTTTGGGAAGACATTTCCAAAACCATAATCATATAATTACACTAGGTAGAACATTTTTGGCAAAGCACCTGAGGAATTTTGGACATGTACATATGAAATATTTTTTTTAGGATAAAATGATCAGCTCTGAGAATGAGACTAATGAAGTTGAATATATCAAATGTTATTTTAGTATAGTTTTTCAATTTAATAAATCAGTTTTCACTTTTAATTTATAATGTTGTTTATTCTCTAATTTCATTGGTTTAAATTACCTGTAAACTACCTTATTTCAGTAGAGCTAACTTGGTTGAAGGAGAAAAAAAAGAAATTTATACACTTTCCTAAAATTTCAAAGAATTCTCTTGAGAATGGTGGTTATTATGCCTGCTCTTATTTTGGGATTTATTATTCTGTTTTCAATTCCAGATGACATGTTATTTGATGTATCCTGGTTTGCCACACGCTCTTTTTCAATGGACAAAGAACCTGTTTTCCTAGCTTCACTAGATCGGAAAGGGATAGTGACACAAGCAAGAAGAAATGGCAGCAGTGATCTCAGTTTAGAGAGAATTTCCCCTATGGAGTACCGGCTAAGAGTTCATGGCTGTGAAGACCATGATTTTGGCAACCACTTCTGTTTGGTAAATCCTTGGGTGAGGTCAGCTGCAGGTGTTTGGCAACAGGAAAAGGAAATAAAATCTAAAGCAATTCTTGTAACTGTGAAGATGGATGGTAAGTGTCCTCACTGAAAATTTATCAACTTTCTGTCAGGATTTTCTATTTCATGTAGCAGCAACAAATAGGATTTTGTAGAAGGTTGTGTCAAATATTTCCTCTATGTGTTTGTTTTATTGCATATTGCAATTTCTATAAAAAGAAAAGGATTATATTATAGATTAGATTAGATTAGATATTTTTATTGGCCAAGTGTGATTGGACACACAAGGAATTTGTCTTTGGTGCATATGCTCTCAGTGTATAAAAAGAAAAGATACATTCATTAAGAACCATAAGGTACAACACTTATTTGTATGCTCATAGGGTACAAATAAGCAATCAAATCTAAGAAACAATATATATTGTAAGGATACAGCAACAACTTTTAGTCATACAGTCATAAGTGGGAAGAGATAGGTGATAGGAACATTGAGAAAATTAATAGAAGTAGTAATTGGATTGTAATTGTATGTGATTATATGAGGGGCAGAATCTTTACCTTTTTCCCAAGAATTCCTTATCTCAGCCTTTAGTTACAAGGTGGAAAAACTATATGTGCTTTTCCTTGTACAAACATCTCTCCACTAGCTCTCCACTCATAATTTAATAAAATTCCAAGGCAATATGCAATTTCAACCATATGATTTTTTGAATCAGTAGATCAACAACAGTAGCAGCATTATCATTACCTTCTGCAGTATCTTGCAATAATAAAATAAAAGTGCTACAAAAATTAATTCAAAAACTCTCTAGGTGAGAGACAAATAAAGATTTCCGCAGTGTAGATAGAACTGGTTGTATAATGTTACCCAGTTTTCATTCTTAATGGTAGCTAGCCCATCTTACAAATATGCCATTGTATATTTTTTGCTTGAGGAATGACAATTTAGTGTCACAGTGTCATAATTAGTTTCCAATAAATAGCTGTTCAGTCATATTGAATATGAAGTATCTAGGTCTTGTCCAGGTCAAATTCAAAGAAGAAAAGGAATAAATGGAGGTCCTTTGAATAAATAACACACAAAATCCAGTTCTTATTAGATTAGAAATACTATACTATTTTTTCATGTAAAAAAATGTTGTTCCATGTGATTTGTCTGTAACATTACTTTTTTCCCCTCCATCTCTCAGTGCTGAACGCATTCAAGTTTCCACTGTTGATTGGCATTGGGCTATCTTCAGTTATCGGACTCTTATCCTGTCTGATTGGCTATTGTAGTTCCCGTTGGTGTTGCAAGAAGGAAGTTCAAGAAACTCGGCGGGAGCGTCGGCGTCTTATGTCTATGGAAATGGACTGAAGAAGAGATGGATGGCCTTATTTTGGGGACGGGGATTTTGAAAGGGCCAGATTTACTCAGACTTGAGTATGGTGAACCAAAATGCCCTGACAATAGAACTATCTGATCTTGTTCTGGAGCTGGAGCTGTTTTTTCTACCAATGTTTCACATTGACAACACATGGTGTGTTTGTCAGCATTTAGCTCTTTTTCCATTGGCACTTTCGATTGGTATAGTTATTTCAAAGGAAGATTGTTGCACAAACTTTTAAATAAGATTCACTACCAAAAGTTGTGATTTACAAACAAAAGCAAAACCCTTTTCTTGTTTAATAGGAGGGTGTAATTGAAATTGTTTGCATATAATTAAAAAGTCTGCCTTATAACTAAGTGACCTCTAGATAATATCTCTAGAGAAGAAATGAATTGTTTCTGTGCTTTAGATACAATATGTTTAATGGAAAATCTCTCTTGTGCTTTAGGTGAGATTCAAATTCTTTTTTAAAACATTTTAAATGATGCTGCTTTTAGCAGCCTTGCAAACTGATTTTTAAAAAATGTACTTTGTACAAACTTGCTCTTACAGGGCCCACTCCATTCTGATTTATTGTTGAGAAGCACAATTGTTTTCTTTCAGTTAGCTATGCTTGAGACTTAAGTCTTTAGAGAAGTACCATCAGATTTCCTGCTTCTTCTTTTCAAAGTGGTGGGTTTTATGTCATTACTTAACATTTCAGAAACTGGATGGAGCCTGCTAAATGTTCTAATGAAAACTACATTATTAATTCAGTGGCCAAATGTCTAGAAATCTTCTTTATCCACACACAGCTAATTTGGGGGAGGGGACCCTGACTAATTACAATAGTAATGTGGAATGAACTGTAATAAAGACAAGTACACATTGCCATGGATCCTTTTTGGTTAGCAAATAAATGATCAGATTCCCAGCTTGCCACTTCAATTAGACTTTGATACTACCGGATAAGGGTGTGAAAGATGGATGAAAAGGATTGGATAGGAGTAAGGGAAAATGCCTATTTCCAGATGTTTCTTTGGCATGACACAATACCAAGGGCTTGTGCCCTTCAGTGTACCATTTACTATACATACTAGGAAAGTGATAATTTTCCCACATATATTTTTGCCTCTTTTCCCACAGAGGGTTCTACTTTGGTGCTGTTATAGACAGAGGCTTTGGTCTTGTCTTCCACATACTGCTATCCCACTACCAGGAGGTTGTCCTGTGATCTAGGACAATCTATCTTCAAGCACAGTTAGTATTTTTAAGCAATAAAAAGTCTGACTAAAAGCATAATAAAATAACTATGCTTTAAATGTAATATGATTTGAATCAAGGTAAGAGATTATACTGAAGTAAAAGTCTATGAATCATTTTTCAAAATGCTTCAGATTGAACAGAAAATGTTGATCTTCCAAATATACTGGTGTAATGTGAGTTGAATGTACATTGTACACAAGTTGCAGATATTCATACAGTTTTAATAATGATTATTGCTCTCATTTTTGTATATTCATCTAAGAAATGGAAGAATATGTACAGATCACTCATTCTGCATAAATACCCATTCAACCTGATTTTTTAAAAATATCCACTTAGTTTTAAACAGGCATTTGAGTTTCAGGCTAAGCCTTATTGGAGACATCTTTCATGGACATTCCAAGGAGTGTTGTTAGAGGACTGCCCAATTTTAGCTGCACGATATCATCTCAAAATTGATTTGGTTCCTCTTTGCTGTGTTATAGTCCTGATTTGTACTGCTCTATCCTAATCAAGTGATCACAAGATTGCAATTGTAATTTTGGGATATTCAAATGGATGCCCCTGGAAGGATTTGAATCTTGAGAGTTTAAAGTTCTCTCATCAAATCTGTGACTTGGAAAGTTTATAGAGTCCATATGGTATGAGTTTGGAACTATGATTTGTCCAGCTGACCGATCTTCTTTTCAGAAAGGCTTCTTCATAACACACTGTTTCACACTTGGCATTTATGGCATGACCCTAGAAGTTATTTAAATTGACAGACCACAACATTTAACAAACCTCTTTGTCTTTATTGTTTCATAGTAAAAGTTAATTTTTGAGATTATTTTTGCCCATACATTAAAACATCTTATTTCTACAGTAAAATTGCGATAAGGAAACTATTGTGAAGCACAAGTGATACTTTCATACCTATTTTTATTTTGTATGTCTTTTTGTGCTCACAGTTTGAGGAAGAAACAAAAACATACTTAAATGCAATAATTATGGAATATATGAGCCCAGGAGAGTGCTTGAATTTTCCCAAGTACTTGTTGCACATTGACATTGTCTCTTTGTGGAAAGAAACTCAGGTTTGATTCAGAAATTTCTTATTATTCATTGAGGATTCCCTGTCTCTCTAGTTTTGGCCATTCTTTTGGACCGGAAAGAATAGGCAAACTTCCAAGCATCAATTGGCCAACAGGACATAGTTCCTCCCTTTCGGTTTGAGGTGATGCTTCATGCTCTGTTCTGAACTACACCTGAAATACTACACTCTTTTTTCAACTGTGAAAGTTTTATACCATTCCTCAAATAGATCTTTTATTTCCATAAGATTTTTCCCCCTTGTACGTTAAGATCACTGTTTGAGACTCAGATTCTCAGTATATTTGTCAAAGCTTCAGTCATAGGTTCAACAGTCAAATATCCTAAGGGCTTCTGTTGCTTTGGTTTATCATTTTTGGCATTTTCAACTTAAAGAAACTGAGGACACTTGGAATGTGAAATGAACTTGTTTTCAGAAGTACCTTGAATAAAGGAAATGGAATATCTTTTGTTCATTTTAAGAGAGGAGTTCTGGATGCTTTTTAAAATATTTCCAGAATAGCTTTGGAGGATAAGAATTGAACAGTTATAATGATTCTGTGTGAACTGTGTGTTTTTATATGAAAAAATAAATGGTCTTTTTGTAAAAGCCATGTTTTGTGATTATTGTGTTGAACTACAGGTTATTTTTGCTTTAAGCACAGGAATCTAGATAGGTTTTCCCAATGGTTGGATTCTTTTCTGTTGCTTTTATATCCAACATTTGCATGACATTTAGAGAAGAAAAAGATTTGTAGTTTGTCAATTTATCTCTGTGAATTTTGTTTTATAGCTGATTTTATTTCAAAATGATGAATTGAAAAGACACAATTTTGCAACTGAACAGTGTCCCTGTGCAGGGCTTAGTATTGTGTTGAAAATATGTTGAAACCCGTCACCCTCTATTAATCATGTTGCTAATGCTGCAATGGTATTTCTTTAAAAGGAATAATATCTCTTAAGTGCAGTCCAAAACTAAATTCCTTCATTCCTTCAAGATAATGTTTGTGTAGAGCAATCTCTTAATGCTAGTAAATTTTATAACTTGATCCTGACACTCATAAACTTATATAAAAACTTGTTTCTTAAGTTGTAGTGGCCACATGAATTGAAATAAATTCTCTTCATAAATAAATATTGGGTAAATTATGAGTTCCAAAGATGGAAAGATCTCAAAATCCAATTGTAGATTTTGGCTGCTTTCATGGATAAGGAAACTAAATCTGTAAAGCCTACATATTTAATAGATAATTGGGTGGAACTCTGATCTATTCGTGCACTCTACGTTATTAAAGTGTTCACTACACCCTATAATATAAATGCTTACCGTAGCTAAATGTGCACTGCAAGATTATGTGGAAGCTAATAATTATGTCTGATCACATGCAACTATATATATATAATATATATATATATATTATTATTATTCAAATTTGTATACCGCCCCATCTCCGAAGACTCGGGGCAGTTTACAGCCTGTTAAAACCATAACATATAAAAACTTTAAAATTAAGTAGTTAAAATAATTAAATTGGGATGTTTGACATGCTAAAAATCAATTTAAAATCAATTTAATTTTTAAAACCCATTAATTTAAAACCCCTGATCCTCCCAGGCCAGCCTGCTGAAAGAGGAAAGTCTTCAACTCCCAATGAAATACTTTCAAATCAGGGAGCCTTCGCAGTGCTGGGGGCAGTTCATTTCAGAGGGCTGGTGCCCCCAAAGAGAAGGATCTTCTTGGGATTGCCAAATGGCACATAGCGGCCGTTGGTACCCTCAGAAGCCTTTCCCTGTGAGAACGCACTTGTTGGTGGGAGGCTATTGGCAGAATGCGGTCTTGTAAGTACCCTGGTCTGATGCCATGGATCGCCTTAGAGATCGTGACTAGAATCTTGAAGCGAACCCGGAAGGCCACTGGGAGCCAATGCACCTCGTGCAGGAGTAGGGTCATCCGGGAAAACCGTGTCGCCCCATAACCACCCGCACGGCCACATTTTGCACCAATTGGAGCCTCCGGGTGCTCTTCAAGGGGAGCCCCATGTAGATAGTGTTACAATAGTCCAGGCGAGAAGTGACCAGTGCTTGAGTGACCGTTTGTAAAGCATCCCAATCAAGAAAGGGGCGCAACTGGCGTATAAAGGTAGGATATTGCAGGGTAGGATTTCTTCAGATTTCTTAGCTTTTTTAGAGTCCCCTTTCTGTATGAAATATTGACACTATTGAAAATATGGCTAAGTATAGTCAGATGCCAAGCAGGACTGGGAGTGGAAGAGAAACAAAGGAACTTCTGTTCCACTAAACTTTTGACTCTTAGTATGTCATTCTCAACTTTTGGGAAGGCCTGAAATATTTTATAGTATAGAGTTTAAACCTATTCTGAGGTCATGTTTCATGCAATATTCAAACAAAGCTTGAAACAGAGTTTTTAATATAT
>JANHFP010000707.1:133006-147704 GCA_032468135.1 Calamaria suluensis | reverse complement strand
TTTAAAACGAAATATTTGATGGCTAATTATTTAAAAAGTTTCAAAATATTTAAAATATTTAAAATTTTAAAATAGTTCAAATTTAATCAGCCCTTAACTTCCTTAACTTCCAGACTGAACTTGCCAATACTTGCCAATATTTCTTGCCAATACTCCAGTACACTCCAGTATTAGAAAACTAGATATCTTTGGATGCTCACCAATAAGCTACCAAATGTCCAGTGTCTGATTTTCAGGGAATATCATATCTGTCCACAAAGGATCCATTTAATGATCCTAAGAATTGATAATGTACTTACTTATAGGGGTCTTTTTTTATTTAGGACCAGTGGTACAGCATTTGAAGAGCTATTTTTAATTATTTCACAATTTTAGGAAACCTGCAGGCACCACCATTCCTTATCTCAATATCCTATTAGTAGTGGCTTATTTGTTTATGCTATCAGGATGAGTCCATGCTGTAAAGATTTAATGAATTCTAGTCTTTGCTGATTATTGCTCTTGTGTCATCTTCACTTAAATTAATACTAACCAAACAAAGTTTTGAAGATGCTGATCCTCATGATCGGATTAAGGGCATAATACATGAAGGTGGAATCAAACTGTTTTGTTTTTGTTTTTTTATTAAAGATAGGAGGGATGTTGTTTCACTTTAGGACGTATACTACAGTTTTTCATGTTTTCCACATCAATATAAGCAGCAAACACATCTATACTTAGTGGTGTGATCAGAATGAATTTTTGAAACACAACAGAAAGGCTCAGGGCCTACAGGTACTTATCTCAATTATAATATTAAGTTATGTCTTTTTCCAGTACTTAAATTAAATTTATATTAAATTGAAATTAATTAAAATGGTGAGATAAATCAAAGATATATAATGTGAGAGCCACTTCCAGGAACTTATATAAGGGGTCCCTAAGCATGCGTGCATAAGTGCACCAGCGTGCCTACCATCTCTGTCCTACTGTCCCCATTTATATGTAATCATTCCATGTGTTTATGGCTGTTTTGCATATTTATATCCTTTAATTGTGCCATTTTTGTGCCAATGTCTATGTCTATACTGTTACTTGTTTCCTTGTACTTGTTGACAAGTTAAATAAATAAATAAATAAATAAATAAATAAAGCCCTCGATCTTGAAACAGTTTTGAGCTCTGGTTTAAACAATACAACAGGATAAATAATTTCATACTTTTTTCCTATTAAAGGCCAGAAATAATTAACATACTTTTCACCGTTGTTTTTAGTTTTATGTATATATATGCAAAATAGCTTGCAACTTTTTTTATAATTAATAAATTTCAGGTTTTGGAAGACTTTCTCTTAGACTATGAAAATTATCCAATTGTTCCTTCTTATTTTTTTATTTTCTTGGAAATAAAACCAATCTTGATCAATATTAATGAGAATGTCACATTTCTTATTCAGCATTATACACAACTAGTAAATGATACACAGTATTTTGTTTTAATTCACTTTCTTTTTTCCGAATTAAAATTATTTTTTTTCAAAATTAATTAATGTGGAGAAGTACTTGGCAGGATTATAGAAAGATAACTATGGAGGCTGTCTTTCATAATAATTAAATGTTTCTAGAATATTAACTTTTATTAAATTATTATAAAGATTAATTTTTAAATCATTTCAATATATCTTACTATGGTTATAAATATAATAAGATCATATTTCAAAAGCTAAAATGTTGCCTGACTATTCACAGGAAGAAACAGACTGAATATATTGGACAAAATTAAAACTCAGTATAAATTTATCAAAATAATAGGATACATTTAATAATGCTAAAGCAGAATTCACAGTGTTTGTGAATTCTAATGCAAGTTTTTTGAATGTCACAAATGTTCCAATTTGCATTACATTACTACCGTCTAATGATATTTGTAGGAAAGTTTAAACTGTCTTGCTCTCCTCTAGCACTTCATGGGTCTGGACAATGTCTTTTTTTTGAATATTTTAATGTAATAAATTGGACTGGTTCTATCTTTTAATAATTTGTTTGTAGATCCCTGTGTGGGAGACCAAATGGTGTCAATTCAGAAAGGACCTCTTTATCGAGTAGTAGGGACACACATCACTATTTGGTGTAATGTCAGTGGCTACCAAAAATCGGTGGAACAGAATTTTGAGTGGTCCACATATCATCCCTCAGCTCCACAGAGGGAGATGAAGATCATCAGCACTGGAGACAGCAGCTTCTCTTATAGTCTCTACTCCAAGCGTATTGAAAGTGGAGACATCTACATTGAAAAGATCAAGGAAGATTCTGTTCTCTTTCACATCACGCACCTCAATGAGAAAGATGCTGGCATATATGAATGCCACACACCCAACACAGAAGTTCATTATCTTGGGACTTACAGTGCTAAAACAAATATCTCAGGTAGGCTAAAGTACGGGGTGCCTATTCACTTCTAAGCCTATACAAATTTTCATGTTGGATGTTTGACTTACTCTGCTAGATTTTTTCTACCTCTTGGAGAGTGAACTATACAAAGCTACTTGTGAGACACTATATGTGTCTGCTTATCTAAGTTCAGCTTAGTGATCATAAGTTGTTCATACTACATAACAATACATAATTGTAAATTTTCAGACCAAACTAGATAATTCTATATCTAGTAAATTCTATATCTAACACTGAAATTCCACTTCAGTGTTAACTTTATACCTTGGGTACTATTAATCTATATCCATTATAATACTATTTGTGGGATCTGATAGCTATCTGTCTAGATTACAATCTTCTTAGTGAACAATATTCAGACAGCCTTTAATTAGATCCTGTAACTTTCAGACAAAACTAAAGAATTAATTCTGTTGTAACTTTACTTGGGAAAAGAATGTGTTACCTTGGTCATAAATTTGGAATGATTGATTGTACTTCATTGTAATTGATCAAGGACTTCAATCTTACCCTTTTTTCAAGAGGCTATGGACAAACGTAAGGTGGAAGCATTATCCCAAAATGCTCCATAATTATTTAGAATTTGCAATGGAATTTGGATGTGATTTTTTTACAGGCTTAATACCTTTGCCAGAGTTAGTTTGTTTGGTAAATCATTAAGGGATCAAGATAGAAACCAGGAGACTGTGAGTTCTACTGCCGCCTTGGGCACAAAGTCAACTGGGTGACTTTGGGCTAATAACTTTTTTATCTCAGCCATACAAAAAAGGCAGTAGTAAACCCCTTTGAAAAACCTTGCTAAGAAAACTGCAAGGACTTATCCAGGTAGTCTCCAAGAATCAGATATAACTGAGTGGAAGGGGAAAAATAATTGCAACTGCACAATATCAGAAGAGCTCAGGTATTTCATGAAAATAGCTTATCTTGCAGATGACCCAAAGATAAATAGCATTTGAAAATTGCAGCACACATAAACAATGTTTTATACTATAAACATCAGTGATTGTACATGTAGTCCTCATTGAACAACCATTTGTACAGCTTCTAGTTGCAGCAGTGCTGACAAATGGCTCTTGCATTCTGTTCCTGAAATCATGGCCTTTGCAATATTCCTTTGGTCAAATAATCAGAAAGAGCCAGTGTGGTCTAAGTAGTTAAGGCAACAGGCTAGAACAGGGGTCTCCAACCTTGGCCCCTTTAAGACTCGTCGACTTCAGCTTTGCTGGCTGAGGAATTCTGGGAGTTGAAGTCCACGAGTCTTAAAGGGGCCAAGGTTGGAGATAAAGTAGGAAACTGTGAGCTCAAGTCCTTCCTTAGTCATGAAAGCCAGCTGAGTGACTTTAGATCAGCCCAACCCACCTTCACAGGGTTGCTGTTGTGAGCTAAATGGAAGGAAGGTATGTTGGATATCTTCGCTGCCTTGAGTTACTTGTAAAAATATTAAAAGGGGGTTACAAATAACATAAATAATTCAGTCTTGGCATCTTATCTACATTTATGACCACAGGGGCTCTTCAATTCTGTCACCTGCCTATATTACTCCATTTGCATCCTTTTGGTCAACCTGCACATCAGAACTCTTGGTGGTAGCAGCACTGGTGACACTGGAGCTAAAGTAAAGGATTGGGCTAGCTGCCACCACTCCCAGCCCCTACTTCAGCCCCAGAACCACAGATAAAGAGTGGGGTTTGAGGTGGCACTCCTCAGTGATGCTGTCTATGTCAGTAGTGTTAGGGCTAAAGTGGAGTCTGGGGACTGTGGCAGGCAGCTGAAACTGAGCCTTTACTTCAGCCTCAGGGCCATTGCCATTGCTGTTGAAGAATGTGGCTGTGGAGGGAGCCAAAAGGACAGAGATGGGAGTGAGATAGTAGGGTGGGATAGTTCAAGAGTAGGCAATCCCTTATTTTAACATGGCTCAGGCCTGGGAGTGACCAAGCAGGAAATGAATTGGATAGAACTGGGTTTAGAGACTAAAGAAACTACAAAAAGGGTAGAGGTAAAAAAAATATAATTTAGAGAAAGCTTCCAAGGGAAAAGCAGCAGCTATTTTCTGATCTCGAAAAGCATCATTTAATCAATACTAGCAAATGGTAGAATTTGAAATGTAAATTCACCCCACAATTGGGCAATGAGAAATTGCTTGGAATGGTCACTTGGGTTTTGGTCTCCATTCACTCTAGTTTTATTACTTAGAAGCAAACTTCCAATCATAAAATACATTTTGCTTCTTCCTCCTTTTCTCATTAAACAAATTATAACCTTAACTTTTGGCTGTTTCCCATGCGTCCTTTCAGAAAACATGAGGACCAGAAGCACCATGTATGGTATTAGCATGCTAGCATTTTACCATCATTCATACAAGTCTTAATTGTTTGAATCCAAGTTCATAATCCCTTCAAGATCAGGATATTGTTATCATAGTCTTTGACTACAATTCCCTCTACAAAAAAAAATTATATCTGAAGAATTTAAAACTGCAATTGGTCTTTTCTTTCTATTTAGTAATTCCAGACACCCTCTCTGTCACCATGAAGTCACAGATTCTCTTGCAAAATGAAGGCGATTCTTTGGATCTCATTTGTCAAGTATCGGCGGCAACAGCACAACATACCCACATTTCTGTTGCTTGGTATGTAATACCAGAAGGAAAAGACAGAAATGCCCAGAACATTATTTCCCTGTCCAAAGATCACATTCTGCTTCCAGGCCCTTCCTACGCTGAGCGGTTCAACACAGGAGACATCAGGCTAGCAAAAATTGGGGATACGGAATATAAATTTTCCATCATCAAACTTAAACATTCAGATCAAGGGAACTTGTATTGTAAAGCGGTGGAATGGATTCAAGATCCTGATGGAACTTGGAAAGATATTGTCCAGAAACAGACAACTACAACATCACTGACCATTAAAAGCCTTGGTAAGCTTTTCTTAAAACTCATGTATGTGGCATTTTATAAACAACATATAGTAGCTGTTAAGAATATGAGAAACAACTGTTTATGTTTCCCAGAAACATTGTTAGTTTATTTTATGGTTTAGAATTTTCCAAAACCAGATTTTAAAAAGCTTAGGTATAAATGAACATTCTGTTCATCAGATCTCTCTACATCAGGGGTGTCAAACTCAATTTCATTAAAGACCACATCAGGGTTGCGTTTGACCTCCAGGTGAGGGGTAAGGGGTAGGCATGGCCAGGGTGTGTGTGGACAGCTTCATTCGTGTCGGGATGCCTGTGGGGCCCAAGTGCTCTGCTAGTGAAAACAGGCTCCTGAGCTCAATGTTTGGCTAAGACAGCCTCCTGCAACTTCCTGCCAGTGAAAATGGAGCTCAGGAGGGTCACCTGCAGTCCTCCTGAGCTCCATTTTCATGGGCAGAGGCACCCCAGGCCAGTCCTTTGCTGTTTCCAGGGCGGTCCCATGTTCCAAATCTAAGCACCTTGTGGCCTTGAGTTTGACACCCCTGTTCTACATGATCAGCTACTCAGTGGGATTTGGTTTGATTTTTATTAAAAAGAAATAAGCATATTTGAAAAACATATTTGAAAAATTATATTGCTCTGTGGTCCTGTCCTATCAAATTTAGAAAAGTGAGATGAAAATAAACCTTACAAGTTCATTGCTTTTCTCATACAGATATATTTAAAAAATAAATATAATATATAATAATTTAGGAAGACCAGGTTGAATGGGTATGTCTGAAGCCTATCCATATAATGCAAGCTGTGACTGAAATAGTGGAGAAACAATACATATTTCATTGTTAACTATTATTTAATTGTTCGATTTGCTAGTGCTGAGATATTCCATGCCCTGTTCATGTGATCCTGAGCCAAAGAGAAGCTGAGGCAGTAGAAGGAAAAGTGAAAGGAAAGGGGAAGAGAATGTCTCCTTTTGCTTTTAGCTGTGATACAAAGTAAGGGAAAATTATATCAAGTTTCAGCCGATTATGGTTATGAAATCCATAACCATACAATGGTGACTACATCTTTGCATCAAATTTGATGACTTCTATGTCAAATTTTACAACAAGGAAAATTGGAGACCTAGCCAAAACAAGTGCCTTTTTTTTTTACAGTTTAATTTGGTAGAAGTGGAAAGTGAGTTCCCCCGATTCACTTCTGCCATAAAATTATGACATCCATGTAGCACAATATCCATTTTGTGGATTCAGATACTTGGTGTATTTTACAAATTTCTAGATAAGAGTGATTAGATATCCAAATATTTATTTTCCATTTCCATTTTTAGTCACACTCAGTTTAAACAAATTTGAACTTTGTTATAAAGACTGCTACCGAAAATAAATGTTGATAATTTGGAGCAGGTAAACAATTAGTTCAAGGCAGCCATTAGTTGTAGCCAGTTGTGGGTTGCACTTACCTTCATGACTGGTTTGGAACAGGGAGCGTGTGCGCATGTGACACTTCTGCATATGCACAGGGCATCCATGATGACGCAGACCCTCCCGCTACCACCGCTACCAGTTCACCAGACCAGGGTGAACCAGTAGAAACCCACCACTTCCTGCAGCGTTTAGAATTATAGATGCCTTTCCTCCCAATGAATTGGAGAGTTGATGGGAAGGTGCATTTGGAAATATACTTTTGATGAGAATATATTCTTCTTTTTACTTGATGTTTTTATTGTGTGGAAACAAAGGAACTGTTTTATACAGTTATTCCAATGCATTTCTATTTGTTGCATAAATCCAAACACACACACACACACACACACACCTTGCATTGTTTTTTATAAATAGCCCAAGGTAGCAAACATATCCAATATAGCTTTCTCTTCCTATTTAACCCACAACAATACTATGAGCTGGGTTGAGCTGAAAAAGACTGAGCGTGATTGGCCCAAGTCACCAAGTTGACTTTCATGGCCAAGGTTGAACTTGAACTTTGGTTTCTCCTCTTTCTAGTCTGTTACCTTCACCACTAAATGAAACATGACTCTCTCTATACACAACTTCACCAGGTCCCCAGTTATGCTTGAATTCATTCCTAGGAATCCTGGCAGGAATAATCAATGTTTTCTCACCATTGATTATGAGAGCTACAGCCCCACCATACCTGAGGATCCCAAGTTCCTTACCTTGGCACTAGAATAATTATTTTAATGGAATTTTTTGGGTGGTGGGGGAAGAGGATATGGTGGCATGGGAATCATGCCTTTAGTGCAGTGGTGAAATCCAATTTTTTTTTTACTTCTGGTTCTGTGGGCATGGCTTGGTGGGCATGACAGGGGAAGGATACTGCAAAATCCCCATTAGCACCCAGTCTGGGGCCAGCCAGAGGTAGTAGTTGCCAGTTCTCTGAACTACTCAAAATTTCTGCTACCAGTTCTCCAGAACCTGCTGGATTTCACCTCTGCTTTAGTGACAGTGAGCAAACACTAATCTTGATCAGTTTTTCACAAGCACTTTAGACTTTCATTTCCCTTAGCCCATCCATACTAATAATGTTTGCAATTGCCTTGTCATTAGATAAACACCAGAGTTATATATTTTCCTGAAACAAAATAGAATATATTTAATCCTCAAGAGAAAGCCAATAGATACTTCTCCCCATACCTACCAGAGAGAGAGAAAATAATAATACAACAAAAACAAAACAATTTAGGTCCAATTTAACAACATTCTAGTATGCTGTGGAATTGCCCATGATCTGAGACAATTTCCTCATTCAGATTTATGGTTCAGTCACTTGATCTTGTATGTTCATTATGTGTATATATATTTATTTCTACAGATAATAAATTGAATATGAATAACACTTCTGACAAAAATCCAACTTTGAACGGAAAAGGAAAGCACCTTCATTGCTCAGTGGAAACCCAGCATATCCATGGTTCTGTATGGCTTGGCTCCATCATAATGGGGTGGTGTTTAGTACTGATCATTACTGGGCCTCATCTGTCTGAATGACAGTGAATCAAGACCTAGTGTCAGAAATCTTCTAGTGCAGCAGCAAAGCAGTGACAAACATATCCTTATGATACGTCAGGTGGAACTGATAGACAAAGGTACACATAGATGTAAGATTTCTGAAGTAGAAGACACACTCTAGATTAATTTATCATTATACATGAACAATTAATCTTGCATCAGTACAAATATGAAGTCTCAAGGTCAATCAGGCTTAGTCTACACTGCCATTTATGTTCTGGTGCATCCATTTTTGCAGATCTCTGACAGAAATGCATTGAAACTTCCATATTTTAATCACGTGCAGACCTATTATGAAAATATTTATCTTTGTGCCAATTATGCTTTTAATGTAAAAGTAATCTAAATAATAAAAGAAATGCATCATAAATGGGATACAGAGCTAACTTGCAGTAGTTATATTCCAGATATATCATAAAACACTTGTAAAAGATTTTAGGTGACTTTATGGGACACCTCAGCAGCTACGGCACAAGTATTGCTTGACTTCCTGTGTGCCTTATCTGTTTAATGAAGTAAAAAAGTACAATGGTCAACCCAATCCAGTGGTAATATTTGTGCTCAATGTATGTGAAATTGAAACCCATAAAAATATTCTCACAATATGAGCACTGTGTAGCATAGCGTTGCACTGATACCTTTTAATGATAGACTGTTGTGTACCTGAGACAGTTCAATGTACCTATTCTTGTAAACTAAAACTTTATGAAAGTAGTCAAAAACATCTAGAAATTTCACATTTTTGCAACTTTGTAACTTTAAATAACATAAGACCGCATGACAATGACCTACGTTTACAAAAAAATAAATAAAATAAAAATCAGGACATGAATTCTACTACACAATACTGACAATGGGAAGAATACAATAATATCTTATTTGGAATATTAAGATTAGAAATGATCAAGGGAGATATTACCTTATATCAATTGCATTTGGAGATTGCCATGGAAACATGTTGCATGGAAATTTTTACCACCACCACCCCGCTGGCAAATATACCTCTTTACACTCTACTTTGAAAGCTGACCCTGTGGGTGCAGAAACAAAGAGCTGACCTCAATAAACAAAACTGTTCCTGTGCTCTCGTATTGAAGTGACTCATTCCATGACTTTGGTTTTACTGAGTGTAGATAGGGGTTTTTGCAGAGCTGTACATTGTCAGACTGTACATGCAATATGAAAGAGCTACTGGGTTCTTTGCATAGTTCAGCTTCCGAGGCAGTAGACGTGATGATCCAGGGTGTGACGCAAAGGCAACACAGCCAGAGAACTGTTAGGACTCCCTTAACACCAACTGTGCTCCCAATGTTCCTTTTAACTCTTTGGCCTGGAAAGAAAACTCCTTCACCAACCCATGAGAGTGGTTTTGCTGATAATACATCAGTCCCAAACATTGTGAGTAGAAAAACTCCCAATTAACATTCAAGAAGACAATAGATAATTAGTCCAGTAAATAGGATATTCCAGCAATTGAAGGAGCTTGGCAGTGATCAAATCCGTTGGGAGGAAGCCAGGAAAGACAATAACAACCAGAGGGAATTCAATGTTTGTTCCTGACAAACCGCTGCTTCTTATAAACAATCTCATGCAGCTGTGCCTTGTAAAGGGGATCAGGTTCTCTTCCTTCTGCATAAACCACATTGCTCTCTTCTCCTTTCCTCCCTGCCTAGGATGAGGAGGGAGTGGGCCTTGGTCTTCATCTGAACCCCCTCTCCCTTGTTCTACTCTTCCCTGCTCTGCCCAGACTCACTTTGTACTTCCCCAGTCTCTTCCACACCCAACAGATCTATTCTCTCACTCTCTGCCAGCTCTTCCTTTTCCCCTTCAGATTCAGACTATGACAGGGGGATGACAATAGGACTGTACAAAACAAAGGGGAAATTTGGCAACTGTAGGAAGTTAATTAACTTGTGGGCTTTTATTTTCCTAGTTTTGTCATTTATTTACATCAGATGACTAAAAAACATTGAAGCGGCAATTGCAGTGAGGGTGAGGAGTGGGCTTCTAAACAGTTTTGTTTGAATAATGTTATTCAAGGCTTTGTGAATTAAATAATTATCACATCCAGTGAAATTAGAACTATAATCTAGGATCTTTGCTTACATGTTGTTTCTACAAGAAGTAAGTCATAATTTAGTTTAATCATAATCTGGCCACATATCATGCTAAATCATGAAAGTTTACAATATCTTATAACTGGGCTAACTAAAATCAGACTAACTCAACAGACAAGCCTGTTATTTTTTGGTATGGTGTGTGAATCTGAATGAGCCTTGAGTAGGATCTGGCTTCCTTTAACTATGGTTTAGCCTCCACACAGAATTAAACCTCTCTTAAAATGATCTTGCCTTTTGATAGTAATCTGGTTTAATAACTGGCTTCTAAAGATGGTAAAGATAGCCTCTCCAAGTTGCTTCTATGAGCTCTAATATTTGATAGAGTCCAACAAGTACTGATGACCAACTGATCAAATAGATTCCACCCAGGAGTCATATAAATTAGATCATACTAAGAAACCAATTGTTTGACCTACATTGACCTACATTGTAGGTCATGAGCAGTGGTGGGTTTCAATTTTTTTACTACCAGTTCTGTGGGTGTGGCTTGGTGGGCATGGCAGGGGAAGGATACTGCAAAATCCCCATTCCCTCCCAACCAGCTAGGGCTTGGAAGGCAGATAATAGATGGCTGGGCTGGACCCAATCAGAATGTTTACTACTGGTTCTCTGAACTACTCAACCTGCTAAAATCCACCTCCTGTCATGACTGTTTGTGTTGCAACAGCTAGCGTAACAGAATCTTGCAAGTCTGGATGGTTTCTTACCTCCTTCATGTTATATGAATGAGAAAAGGGCCTGTCTAAAGCACTTATTTGGGGGAATTCCCTATGCCCTCTCCACTGTCTCCCTGTTGTGGGTTATTCCAGTAGCATCAGAAAATTTCAAAACAATGTTCAAAGCTATGATACGGGACTGATAGTAATGCACATAATTGCAGATCATGTTGCCAGTGACGTAAGATTAAAAATATAAGGCACTTCCCACTATGAATTGAGCCAAAGATAACTTTGGCAAAGCCTTGTCCAAAACCAGCAAATTCAACTCCCCTGGAGAATTACAATGCCAGCCTATCTATACTCTCAAGCAGCTCTGGTATGAAGGTTGCTCTGCAGCAAATGGAAACTTGGGTGCAAAGCCTTCCCTCATCCATACAGCCCGAATTCAGAAAATGGGACACACATTAGGCTACCTTGAAAGGGTTTCTCAGATAATAATTGCCACACATCCACACTAACTCTAGGTTAGTAACTGATAGCACATGTGAATGAAACCTAGTTGGGCTCATTTCTGAGAAGGTAATGCGAACAGTTTGTTCCTCATTCACAATTAAGTCATGGGTATTGTAAGCTTTATTACAGAAAGATTAAATAGCAGCAGTCAGAAACAAGGAGGCTATTAGGTTATAAAGCATAGCTCTGGGATCTGGAAGACAATATTGGCACTAAACATCTCGAGAAGCTGAAGAAGCTTCTTGGATGAGAAGCAAAACATCTTCAAAGAAAAACCAGAAAGTTCAATTGCCTCTTGAAAAAGCACCTTTGGTACAACCATGACATTGATGACTGAGAATCTCCATAGACATTGGCACAAAATATTTATCTCGAAAACCACCCAATCCTTTCCTTCTACTCATAACTATCATAATGGTCTCCCAGTTTCTCCCAACCCTATCTGCTCCTTACCTAAATTAAGTCTCCACCAAATTACTTTGCTTTCCAGCCTTACCATCAGGGGATTAGCACTGGCCTTAAGTGCTTCTGTCTGGTACTCAACATTGCTTAAGTTACTTGTATAATGTGGTTCCCTATTATTCCAATAACATATCAACCAGACTAATCTACATTACCACCATATCATACACACACCTATACTGTTGCTTGGGATGAGGTCAGAAACCACCTCAACCTACACGGCAGAAATAATCTATTTTGCATTCCTGTCTCTTATGCAAGAAAAAACCACGGCAATGTCTACAACTAGTTACTAACAACTCTCACCACAAACCCTTCAGGTCAAGAATGGAAATACCAACACCCCATAATTACTAGTTTTTCAGTTGGTAAGGAAGGGGGAAAACCTCAGTGTTTTGTTGTTAGAATAGTCTAATAAGCTATATCACTATATCAGCCCAACAAAATGGATGAAACTGGCAGATTGGATGAAATTGACAAAATAATCCCTGCTTCAGATAGTAAATATAAAAACCACCACTCCCACTGCCATCTCATGCTAAATCTCAGGTATCAAAGGCCACCAGAAACTCAGGTCAATCTTCATCCACCAAACTGTTAATTACTCTGCTGCTATCTGGGGAAGAAGCACCAAATCCATTGTTATTGCTGCCTTCTAACAAAACGAACCCCAAGGGCTGAACAATGACAAACACATCTTCCCCAATTATTCCTGTCTTATTCCTGGCTCCATCAACTTCTTCAAATCCCAGACCCGACCAGTTCCTGAATTCCTTCAAACCACCTGACAGTCCTCTTATCCTCTAGATCCCAGATGTGCCACTGGCCACAACAACTCCTGGCTCCCAAAACACTTGACTAATTTCCAATTAAATATCCCACAACCATCCATGAAATTCTAAATCTGCCAGTTTCAGCACCATTTTTTAAAAAAGAACTGCTTAATCCACAAGAATCAATGCATTTTAGATTACTGAACTCAAAACATAAGAAGGTTAGCAAAAAGGAAATGTACTACAATGTAAATTTATATCTAATTTTAAATGTGCCTAGAGTTAGATAAAATGTATTCCTGTTGCAAGGATTGCTTAAGTTATTTTCGTTCTACTCACTGCTTAGAAAGCAAGTTTGAGATTTTTTTTTCTGAGAAAGCAAAGAAAGCAAAGGTCTCATTTGTAATCACTCCCAGCTTGAGATTTTTAAAAGACAGAGTGGAAGAAAAATATGAATTTTTTTCTATGAAGTTTCCCACAAAGTATATTGCATTATTTATTTTTCTTTTACTTCCCTCAATACTGTCAAGATTAAGTTATTGTCAGGTAGACCTCAATATAATTTGTAATTATTTACAAATAATTTAATATAAGCAAAGGCTGTAAACATTCTTCAGATTACAATGTCTCATCCAAATATTCATAACCAGAAAATTAAAAAGCAGCGTTATTAGTAAAACATTAAAAAAAATTAGAGGAAACACCCTTTTTATATTAATATATAGGACACTTTGCTACTTGGAATGGGACAACTAACGGCCACCAGCTCACCACTGGATAACTCCAAATGGCCAACTGATCACATGGACAATTCACTATGGTTGGCCAGAAGAGAGCCAGGTGGTGGGCAGAGTTCAGAGCACATCAGGGTGGATGGAGGGAGGCGGTGACAAACCGGAACTTCCCATTTACACACCCGCTGCTGCTGCTATCACTGACTCCCAGGCCTTTGCAACTCAGAGCCTGCCCATGTGACTTTCCTCCAGCCACCCACAGTGAGCTGTCCCTGGGGAACATTGTCCTGAGGTGAGTAAACAGCAGCGAGTTGGCAGTGGTGATGGTGAGTTGTCCATAGCAAGTTGGTTGTGGTGAGTTGTCCAAGACATTTTGCTACTAAAACCAAGATTAAGTGCTCTTGTAAAGCCAATGTAGACTGTAAAACTCTCCCAGCTCATGCTCCTTGTAGGATGCTAAAGCATCACCTAGATTAGCTGGCAACGTTGAGCTTCAAATTTAGTGACACATTTCAGGCAAGCAGATGGGAAGTGCTTTTCATTCCATAGCAGAGGGAGCTTGAATCTTCAAGTAACAGGTATCTTGAAACTTGGTAGATTTAATACAAAAGACCAGATTCTACTTTGCTGAAACTATGCTCCTGTTACATTAGAAAAGGTGAACAAAAATATTTCAGTAAACACTTTCTTAGGTGAGAACAGGACAGGTTGCTTCCTGTTCTCGGCAAGGAAAGTTTTCACTGAGATCTCTCGCCTCCACAAGCTTGGGTGGAATCTCAGTAAATGGTTTCCTTGGTGAGAACGGGACAGGTTGCATCCAGTTCTAGGCAAGGAAAGTGTTTACTGAGTTCTCCACCCAAGCTTGTGGAGGGGGGAGATCTCAGTGAAAACTTTCCTTGTGGAGAATGGGACACCACCTGGGCAGCATTCTGCCCCAGTTCCGCCTCCCATTCTCAGCAAGCAAAGACAAATCCTGGGACACCCAGTGGCAGCTGTGTGCACTCCTCCTCTGCTGCTGCCTCCGCCCACCCTCCTTTTACCACTGTGCTGCTCTCAGC
>JANHFP010000707.1:111471-121752 GCA_032468135.1 Calamaria suluensis | reverse complement strand
TTCTTTCTTTCTTTCTTTCTTTCTTTCTTTCTTTCTTTCTTTCTTTCTTTCTTTCTTTCTTTCTTTCTTTCTTGTCAGTTTATAATCCAGAAAGTTAAAAAGCTATAATTTACTTTTTTTGCTGCCAAAGACCATTTTTCAGACTCCCTATAGCCAGTGTCTTTGGGCATGACGATAAAGCACCACACATTCACCATTTTAAAAAAGCATTCCACATTTTAACCATTTAAAAACACCATTTTTGTTTTTCTAAGTACATTTACTTACAAAAACATTTGCCTATAATTCCTGCAGCAGAGGCCCTGCTTATTTGGATATTCTCTGACCATTTCCACTCCAGTCGTTGTGAACTGAAAATTCCTTAGTGGTATTTTTTTAAAAATGTCTGCACATAATTCATTTAATTATCTTTTTATCAAAGTTATATCCTGTCCTAATCAGCATTCTGTGGATGGTTTATTATCAGTAAAGATAACTAAAACAATCATTAACTCCTTACAACTCAGAATCTAATAGCAAGGGTTTTAGTTAAATATGCTAAAATGTTCAAAGAAAGAAAAATAGATAATAAAACCAACAAAAATTTTGTAACAACAACAGAACAGATCAGTAAATATCGGCTCACACTTACTTATGCTCCACATAAAATGAAAGTGTTGTTATTATCTTCCTGAAAGGACTATCAGCTAGCTGGTCCCTTGGAGCAAACATTTAGTAGGCATTTAAGTTATTTTTATGGACACCTTTCTTCCTTCGGTGCACTGCTTTGATTATACTCCCTAACTAAACTTCAGTCTGTATTAGCACAAAACATTCCACGATTCAGACTATTCCTTTCATTATAAGTTTCTTCTAAATCAACGAATGTGCAATCAATTATCTTTCCTGATTCATACACTTCTCAGTTTCATAAAAAGCAATAATCTTCAAGTTGCCTTGAAACGCAAAATAGGCAGCAAATATTCATTCAGGAAAAAGACGTATTGCACTTCCCAAATTCTGTTTATTGTAAATTCTTGTGTTCTTTCAATCAGACCTATAAATTAGCTTTCCAGAAATACTGTTCATGTCATGCTTAACAAACTGAGCTACCACCTGTAGTTTTTTCATACTTGCTTATTATCATTCTTTTGTGCAAAGGAATAATGAAATTCTTCCAATCATCAGGCATGGGTGCATCTTTTCCCACTTTAACCAACTCCATACGCTTTCATAGTTTAAAATTTCTCATAACTATTTTCCATGTGCAACTTGGCCCTTTGTAACATTCTTTCAACACTGATAACTCCCTTTTCATTATCTTTTTTTAACAACACTTTTTATGTTAGTTTCAGTTTTTTAAACATTGCTATCATCCCCATGCAAAACCTCAGCAAAGCTTCTTTCAGCATTTAAAAATGTCACCCCAAATAATGTTTCTTTTATTCTTAATCCCCTTCTTGTTTAGCCCTCTTCACCCTTTTCATAAATTCTTAAATTTAATATAAATTCTTTAAAAATTATATTAAAATTGTTCTGCAACTTTGTTTCACCTGTAATCTCAAGCATTCTTTATTGTCTTTGACTATATTAATTGCAACTATCATTTACTAGAGACATTAGATAGACAGACAGACAGACAGACAGACAGACAGACAGACAGACCATCTTTCCTTCATCCTAATTTTGGCTGCAGTCACTCTCCTGTATGTATTTTCCTCTAATCCTCCTTCATTCCATTCCATTAAGCATTCTTTTCCATGCTTCTCATTATCATAATACTACACTTCTGTAACTCTTTGCAGCCTAATTTTTCTTTTTCTCTTATGAAGCTGGAGTGTTCCATGCATATATTCTTTTCATTTTTTTATTCATTCACTCAGGAGATTAATCTATATTCTAATGCTTTTTTCTTACAATAAAATTTTATTGATTTTCTTGGGGTACGGAAAAGCATGAAGGATATAGGAAGGGTAGTAGATCAATTTTTAACAACAGGTTGCTTTCCGGACTTATATGGTTTATACATCACATGGGTATATATAAAGTTTATATCATATTACAGTTTTTTTAAGTTATATTGGTCAGGAGTTCTACCCTGCTCCTGTGCCTAATCATTTTATTTAGTTCCCAGTTTTCTAGTTACCTCTTTAATATTTTACACAGCACATTTATAAATCATTATTTATCTTGACATATTTGCCTCCTTGGCAACAGCCCCCCCATGTCTTCAGGTACAGGCTTTGGGGTTTCTTCTCTCCCTCTCTCTTTAGCTTTACCTTCCTCCCCTCTCCTCCTAGACACCAGGTCTTCTTCCTCTAGTAGGAGTTTATGGTCATTGTAAAAAGCTTCCTCTTCATTACTATTTATTAACTTATATATTTTTTCTCCTCCCAACAGATTAGTAGACCTTCCGGCATCAACCACCTGAACATAATATTCTTGGCAAACAATTTCTTAGTTAAGAATTGGTATTTCCTTCTAGATTCTCTGACCTTTCTTGGAATTTGTTTTAAAACTGCAAGTTCCCTTCCCTTAAACCTCAGAGGTGCTTTTTCAAGAGGCAGCTAGACTTCCTTGTTTTCCTTTTCACTTCTCATTCAAGAAGCTTTTTTTTGCTGAAGAAGCTTCTTGGATGAGAAGCGAAATGTCTTCAAAGAAAAACAAGGAAATCCAGCTGCCTCTTGAAAAAGCACCTTTGGGACAGCTATGCCCTAGATGATTGACAATCTCCATAGACACATTGCTTTGAAATAACAAAATATCCTGCTGAGATGAAGCCGTATGACGCATATCTTAGTTTGAGAAAGATCAGTTCAGGGTGATGCGTTTAACTCTGGCAACTGGACAATAATATGTATAACAGACCAAAATTGGAGAATGGATAGGCTTCATAGAGGCCTTGATTAATGCCTCTTATGTAGGCTGTCCATAAGGAAAGGAGTTTAGAGTCGATATCATTACCCCAAACATTGTTTGCAATTTCAGTGCTGAGTGAAAAATCAATTGCATAATGGCAGTGAAGGCATTGCCAATATTTCTGTCTAGTACATTGAGTTCATAAATGTATAAGATGACATTGCTGCTGGGGAGGCTTCTAATGGATGAGAGGATGCATTATATCTCTTTGCCAGCCTGCACATTTTGAATGGTGGTATCCATGAAGGAAGGAGGGGAAAAAAGTACCTCAGGTTTTTTCCTTATTCTGAACTTCTACATGCATTTATATATGTATATGTATATGCATTTGAAGCATTGTTTTCTATTTTAAAATTACTTTCAAATGCAACATTCACAAGGGATTGATGCCAAAATAAGGAGAACATTTTACAGATTGTGCTAATAACTGAATTGGCCCTCAGATTTCTTGCTGGAATTCCTTTGGCTCTTCCAATGTTCAGGATATGTCTAAGATCTAGCACATGTGGGGGAGGGGTGTTAAAAGATACTACTTCCTGGGTGATGCTGCAGTGGTCACTCTTCAAGGCAAGCTGGTACTATCTGCTTGATGCCAGATTAATGTCAGGGAATCAATAAACTGCAGTAATGTACACAATGTACACAGTAATGGTAATAATAACAAAGTGTAACACAACTTGAACATCATGGGCATTGACAAATTCACTATCGTCAGTTGCAAAAGGCATCTTTTCTCGGAACAGCTTACATCCTGCAATGATACCTCCAATATCATCAAACATCCCCATCTGCCTATTCCAGGGCCTTTGCTAATAACTAGACAAAATGTCAAATTCAGTCTGGCTGACTGTGACAAACCAATAATGTACACAGGCTGCCTACAAACAACACCCCAAAGAAGCTACTGAGTTCAAGCAGACAAATGCTTCATTAATTTTTTCAAGTAAAGTAGCTACAGAGGAATAAAAACGTATTTCTTCTCTCATCTTGTCATTGGATAAAGAAACCAAGAGAAGCAATACCGGGGAAATACCATTGAGCATTATGTAGGACAACTTTATGTAACTTTAAAATGTGTGGACTTCAACTCCCAGATTTCACCAGCTGGCATGTCCAGCTAGGAGATTCTGGGAGTTGAAATCTACACATCTTTCAGTCGCCAGGTTTGAAAAAAAAAAACAAACCCACACTGTGTTAGGTAGCTAAGCACACAAATGCATGTGAAGATCGGTGTGTGAAGCAAACTGGAAAGAGTTATGGAGAAGATAGGAAAGGAGGCTGCAAGACTTGCTCAAGATTTTAAATTCACTTGAGCTTATAAATCTGCAATATTGTAGGAATATCTGTAAAAGTATAATGGAATGGAATCAGGGGTGAAATCCTATCCAGAAAGTTCTGACAGGCTCTGGAGAAACAGTAGTGCAAATTTTGAGTAGGTCAGAGAACCGGCAAATACCACCTCTGGATGGACCTCTGGTGGAATGGAGATCTTGCAATATCCTTTCCCCAGGAGTGGGGTGGGAATGGAGATTCTGCAGTATCCCTTCCCCTGCCATGCTCACCAAGCCATGCCCACCAAGCCATGCTCAGAGAACTGGTAGTAAAAAAAAATGAATTTCACCACTGAATGGAATGGTAGTAATACATGCAAATGCCACTCTCTTGCTCAACAATAGAATGGTTTTGCAAATGTGTTAGCAAAGGAAGGAGGAGGAGGAGGAGAGAAGTCAGTCTTCTTACCTGTGATTGGGCCAAAATTCAGAGGACCTCAGTTCAAGAGAGATGGAGCAAGAAGTGAGGGTAGTTATGCATTTCTATTTAGAATTTTAATTATATCTTTATTGATGGATATATAGATTTAGATATATAAACATTTTAGATTTTGATTTAGATATATAAAAAATCTGCATTTGAATTTAGTTGGGTCCTAATATACAGTAATTGGTCCGTCAAAATCCAATTATCTCTCCTTTCCGAAAATAGGTGCACTAAGGCTCTTGGTTCTTTTCCTGTTTCAGAAGTCTTTTTGACTTAATCATGTCAATTATGTTTTTTTAAAATGTCAGAAATAATATTCTAGTGCTGTTGTACCATGGTAGCGTACATACATCTGTCATATTTTCATCTTAAAAGTCTAGCCATTTCATCCAGGTGATGAAAATTAGTAAACTTGTCTGGGTTAGATTCCATGGAGAATGTAAAGTGACTCTGCATAGTATTCACAATAGTTTTTTGATGAGAACAAATGGTTAAGAAGATCAATTGTCACAATCAGAGTAAAAAGACTAGTATGAACAGGGTTCAGTTTGCAGACTGAATTATTTCAAATTCCAGTGATTACTTATTATTATTATGGTGAGTTATGTAGAACCAAATCCCTGGTTTTTTTTAGAAATTTCCAGTAGTGACAAGAGAGTTTTTTTTTAAATGTCAGCAGTTCTTAAAGTAGCTTTAGATATCTTGCCTGATGCATAAAATGGTTTTGAAGGTTGTCAGCCCCACCAGTGGGGATGCTATGGCAGTCTGAGGCCACCTAGTGGATATATAATGTAGTTGTTGCAATTTAATTCATTGATTCACCATTCTGCTGGTAAATTCAAATGCTTAATGGTTCATTTTCACACAATTGCAGAGTACACAACCAATTTGACTCTTTAACCTGGGATCATGCTGCAGGGACATTCATTAAGGGAATAATTGTTATATTTTCATTCAATCCACATTAGAAAAATATTTATATATATTGCAGGTACATATATACAACAAATGGCTCAAACAAATTGTTTATTGTGACTAAAAGCTCAGAACTAAATGCAATGGCTATAAATTACGATGACCAGACTTTGTAAAAAATTGAAGATGCAAAAATAAAATACTATTGTTTTTCAAACCATTCTCAATCTATTTGCGACATTGCAAATTATTGTCACTAATAGTAAGCCTTCATAATAATTATTAATATTATCAGTTTACAAATATTTAAGCCTTCTTGTAACCATAAAATATCCCTATTAAGATAATGTCTAACGTATCATCAAATAGCAAATAAACCACACTATATTATTATGAACAAACTATAATTACTGACTCATTCCACCATATTGTTGATATCTATTAATTTAGCATGGTTTCTAACAAATGCTGCCTTTTTAATTGCCATAATGCATGAAGTAACACCTACACCAGTGACACCAGAGTGAAATTAATTGATCAATTCTAGTCTATGTTTCAGGTATACACAGAAGAAAAAGCTTGTACATCAGGGGTGTCATGCCCTTGTCAGTGTCAGACTTGGAGGTCAAGGAGGAACAGATGGCAGAGAGCAGTGAAGGGGAGGCTGGAGCTGAGGATGAGAATGTGGAAGAGCAGGCCCAGGCTGGATCCAGTGAGCTGGGGTGGAGCCAGAGAGGGGAAGCTCAGACGAGGAACTGGGAGCAATGCCCACACCTGATCCAAGGCAGAGATGCAACAACAAGAGGGTGTTAGAAAAAGGTCTACTCAGCAGAAGTGAGGAATGGGACACAGCTGAGCGAAAACCTTTAAAGCTAGTCAGTTTGTGATTAGCAGTGTTGGAATCAAAGGCTGAATTTTTCTGTTCTAGCTTCCATACAATTACAGGTAGTCCTCGACTTGCAAGCACGACTGAGCCCAAAATTTATGCTGCTAAGTCAAAAATTTGTGAAGGGAGTTTTGCCTCATTTTATGACCTTTCTTATGACATCTGTTAAGTGAATCATGTCTCCATTTTTCAACCTTTCTGCCATAGTTGTTAAGCAAATTATTATAGATGTTAAATTAATCTGGATGCTGCAACCATCCTAAATATGAACCAGTTGTCCAGCGTCTGAATGTAAATCATGTGACCATGGGGATGTTGCAGCCATCATAATTGGGCAAAATGGCTATAAGTCACCTTTTTCAGTGCCATGTTACCTTTGAACGGTCACTAAAACAAACCGTTGTAAGTCAAGGACTACTTATATACTATAAAGAGCTTGGTATTCTCTAAATGCATTGGCACTGCCACTTTTAAAACGCTTGGACATCAGAGTAGCAATTCCATCATAAATGGGGATGGTGGAGGAAAGAGATTGATGAGCCTTGTATCTCTTACAATCCATGGGAATAACTGTTTTGCTTGAGTTATTGCTGTTACACTATCACCTTTGGCTGTTAATACTTTCTGGTAATGATCTAAAAGCTGATCCACACTCTGCCAAAGACCTAGGAGTACTCATTTCAAAGGATCTGAGTCCCAGCGCTCACTGTGGCATCATTGCAAAGAAGGCACTGAGAGTTGTCAACCTAATTTTACGAGGTTTTCTTTCTGGTAACACTATACTCTGGACTAGGGCATATAAAATCTTTGCCAGACCTACACTAGAATATTGTTCACCTGTCTGAAACCCTCACTGTATTTCAGACATCATTACAATAGTGACGGTCCAGAGATATTTTACTAGAGGGGTATTCAAATCCTCTGCTCAAAATAAAATTCCCTATTCCACCAGACTTGAAATGTTATATCTGGACAGCCTTGAACTACACCGTCTAAATTCTGATCTATGCTTAGTTCATAAAATTATTTACCAAAATGCCCTACCTGCAAATGAGTATTTTAATTTCAACCACAACACCACAAGGGCTATCAATAGATTCAAATTCAATGTAAATTGCTCTAATCTAGACTGTAGGAAGTACGACTTTTGTAATAGAGTTATAAGTGTCTGGAACACCCTACCTGATACTATTGTTAGTCTCACTAATCCCTGTACCTTTTCCCTTAAACTGTCTACTGTGGACCTTTCATGCTTTCTAAGAGGTCATAAGTGCATAAGTGCACCTGCGTGCCTACCGTCCCTGTACTACTGTCCCCATCCATTTGTTATCATCCCATGTGGTTTTTTTAAAAATAATCTTTATTAATTTTTTACACCTTTAAAAAACTCATGTTTAACATCTTATATAATTCTAATTTCAATCTCTATAAAACATTTGATGTGTCTAAATATGAAAAAACATAAAAACAACACACCACTTACATTACACCACTTAAATGTACATATTACATTTACATATATGTTACATAAAACCTTGTGTTAATGGCTTAATAGTACATTTTTATTATACAACTGTAATATCAATTTATGCTTTTACTCTATTTTCTCTATTTGTTCAATACATTTCAATTCTTTTTGTTACCTAATTCTAGATTTACCCAATCGTACCATTTCTCCCAAATGCTATAATATTCTGATTCTTGCCTATCTTTCAATTTCATCATTAATCTATCCGCTTCTGCTGTTTGATAGATTTTTTTGATCATTTGTATGTTTGAGGGTAGGTTCGGAAGTTTCCAGTTTTGTGCCAATGATATTTGTATTGCAGTTAAGATGTGTATAATTAAGTAATATATATATATATATTTCTATTCTGCCTTCAGGAATTCCCAATAGAAACATTTCTGGAGTCTTTTTGATGTTGTAATCCAAAATCTCTATTATCTAACTCTGGATTTTATCCCAAAACTTTCCTACTTTAGGGCAGGTCCACCACATATGGAAGAAAGTACCCTGAGCTGAACCACATCTCACATATCATCCCATGTGTTTATGGCTATGTTTTGCCTGTTTATATCCTTTAATTGTGCCAATTTTTGTGTCAATGTCTATGTTCATACTGTTACTTGTTCCCTTGTATTTGTTGTCAAAATAAATAAATAAATAAAAATAAATAAATACAGGGACTGAAGAGTCCAGAGGAAAAACACGTTGGAGGTGAAGATGGATCAGAAAACACATTTCTGAGAATGAACTTAATAGAAATTGGAACTCTCTTCGGGTGTGATGCTACTTTGCCTCCTCGTGGCGCATGCTGGATAGCATGGAAGTGTGAACCAAACAAGAATTGTTTGGAAGAATTGACAATTAACAACAGCTGGCAGTCAGACCAGTGGTGGGTTTCAAAATTTTACTGGTTCTGTGGGTGTGGCTTGGTGGGCATGGCAGGGATACTGTAAAATCTCCATTCCCACCCCACTCCAGGGGAAGGTTACTACAAAATCCCGATCATCTGGGACTCGGGAGGCCGAGTATAGATGGAGGCGGGGCCAGTGAGAGGTGGTATTTACCGGTTCTATGAACTACTCAAAATTTCCGCTACAGGTTCTCCCGAACTGGTCAGAACCTGCTGAAGCCTACCTCTGAGTCAGACATCTTTGTAGAACTCCTGGCTTTCTAAATACATGGCAAAAGATAAACAAAATGGGCCTTGTCAGGCCCAAAGGACAACGAAGGAGCTTACATTGGCCCAATGCCTGATTTTTTTCAACATAGACTTGGATGGCTGGATGGACTGGACATTAACATCTGAACTAACTATAAGTCCATGTATTTGCCGCAGGCTAAAATAAATAAATAACTTGGAATTCTTGATTTCTTAAGAACTGGCCAATGGAAAAATGACAGCCCCTTAAGGATTTAAGACAACCTCACCCATTTTTTTAAAAAAAATCAGTCATGACTACGATGAAAAATGTGGATAACAATAAGACCTAAGGTCATTTCGTCGAGAGCTGAAGACCTGGCTTTTCCAGCAGGCCGGCCTGGGATTTTTTTAAAAAAAATTGGTTTTATAAACTGAATTATATTTAATCTAAAGGGTTAGATGATTTTAATGATTTTAAATTTTAAATTTGAAAGTTATAAACTGTGGTTTTATTTGTTGTACACCACCCCGAGTCTGCGGAGAGGGAGCAGTATAGAAATCAAATCAAATCAAATCAATCAATCAATAAATAAATAAAATAACAATTGTGGTTATTCCCTGTTGGATCTATTTGAAAAGAATAACAGGTGTCCTCTTATCCGTTCCTCCCTCAGCTTGTTCCTTCTTTCACTTATAATACATTTTCATTAACTACTTGGATGCTACACCGTAGAAGAGAATTACGTCTCCCTGGGAATAGTCTGTAAATTGCCCCCCTCCTCCCCAAGTTTGCTACCTGCAAATTCAACCTTTTTCGTTCAGTCCTAAAGATAAATCCGGAATATTAAGCTATAAAGCCCACCAGCCACCTCCTACAATTTTGACCAATTTTTCTCTCAGCCTAATTTATCTCCGTGGGTTGCTGAGAGGATTAAATTAGAAGCAGGGTACCAACTATGCTATTTTCAGATTCCTGAGTACAGGATTTTAAAAAGTATGAAAAATAAGAGTTTCGAGAAATCTAGGAAATGTTCTGAATTGGGTTGGTGTTGAGGGTACAGTTATTATGGTACAGATTTACTTGTGATATCTAGTTCAGCTGTCACCAACTGGTGGTCCGTGGACCACTGGTGGTCCCTGAGAAAATTTTGGTGGTCCCCAGAAAAATTATTTGCA
>JANHFP010000707.1:82076-93093 GCA_032468135.1 Calamaria suluensis | reverse complement strand
CAAACCGCGCGGCTCGTGATTGGTCCTCTCGTCCTATGAATCGATTGGCCCGGCGGCCTGTCGATCAGGACTTAACAGATTTCATACATCTTTATGGCTTCAGTGTTAGTACAATGCAGACACAAACACATTTTGTATAGTGTACTTTCAGATGTTTGGCATCTATTTGTCCCATTCTCTTTGTAGAAATAGCGATTGACCATGTTAGTACAAAAGTAAAAAGGCAACAGCTCTTGGCTGAGATATTGTCACAAAATAAGGAATGAAATGTGGATTAAATCTTCTTTGCTTCTTTTTCCATAATGGCAACTTCTTCACCTTGAAGTAGTAAGCACCATTTTCCCCCCCATCATTGCCATCATCAAGAAAATTAGAAGATAGAAAATGACCTAGATTTGTGCCTACTTTCTGTTAATCTTGAAGTATGGTGGAAAATATAAGGAAAACCTAATTTAAAGAAAAATACAATATAATTGTTACAGTGGGGTCCTTATGATCAAGTGACCTATGATTCTATCCAGTCAATGTTCAAAGTTTACTTGTTAATCTGGATTTTTCCTTTGGTAAACAAAGCCACTTTTCAGACAGAAGAATACCCTTTACAAAACGGGGTAGACAGCAATTTTACTTTTGAATAACCAGATGGTAATAAAGTAATCCAAATAGAATATCAATAGCATTTTCTGGACTCACAACTCCTGTTTGAAGAGCAGGTGGTGGTCATGGCCAGTAGGGCCTTTGTGAAAGTTCAGGTTGTGCACTAGTTACACCCTTTCCTGGACCAACAGTCACTCATGCCCTAGTCACTTCCTGTCTTGACTATTGCAATCTGCTATACATGGGCCTTCCCTTGAAGAGCATCTAGAAGCTCCAGTTGGTGCAAAATACAGCGGTCCTCATGGTTTTGTGCAGGCCCCAGTGTACACATGTATCAGCTCCCCTGCGGGAGCTTCATTGGTTGCTGATTTGCTTCTGGGTGCAATTCAAGGTGCTGGTTGTCACCTTTAAAGCCCTTCATGGCTTAGGACCAGGTTATCTGAGAGACCATCTCTTGCAGGTCACATCTACCTAACCCATCAGAGTGGGAAGGTAGAGAATGTTGTGAGTCCCATCCCTGAAGGAGATACAACTGGTGGGATTCAGAAGAAGGGCCTTTTCCATTGTGGCTCCCTCTCTCTGGAACATCATTTCCCACAGATTAGAATTCCCCCCACTCTAACACTCTTCCAGAAGGCACTGAAGACAGTGGGCCTGGGGAACCCAAAGCAGGATGGAGCCCCTTAAATGGTTTGTGTGATCTGTTGTAACAGAGGCAGGGGTGATTTTGTTATATTGTCCTCCATTAATTTATTTGATTCTTCTGTAAATCACACAAGGTGTTTTACAGAATATAAAACAACATTTAAAACAATAAAAACTGTGTAAGGTTTTATTGTTTGAAATGTGATTTTATATTCTGTAAATCACCTTGAGTCGCCATAGGTGAATAGGCAATAATATAAATTCAACAAATAAATAAATAAATAAGTTAGCCTTATGTACTGCTTTGTGACAAAGAATTCAGGCCTTTGAACTTTGAATTCAGGCCTTTGAACTTTGAATTCAGGCCTTTCTCTTCTGCTGGAGAAGACTCCTATGAGTCCCTTGGACTGCAAGATAATCAAACTCGTCAATTCTAGAGGAGATCAGCCCTGATTGCTCTTTAGAAGGCTAGGTCCTGACAATGAAACTCAAATACTTTGGCCACCTAATGAGAAGGAAGGACTCACTGGAGAAGAATCTAATGCTAGGGAAAATTGAGGGCAAAAGAAAAAGAGGATGACAGAGAACAAGGTGGCTGGATGGAGTCACTGAAGCGGTAGGCATGAGATTAAATGGACTCCGATTATGGTAGAGGACAGGAAGGCCTGGAGGAACATTATCCATGGTCACAATGGGTTGGACACAACTTCGCAACTAACAACAACAACTGCTTTACAGTACTTTACAGCCCTCTCTAAGCGGTTTACAGAGTCAGCATATTGTCCCAACAATCTGGTCCTCAATTTACTCACCTCAGAAAGATGGAAGGCTGAATCAACTTTGAGCCTGGTGAGATTTGAACTGCCAAACTGCAGGCAGCTAGCAGTTAGCAGAAGTAGCTTGCATACTGCACTCTAACCACTGTGCTACCATGGCTCAAATCCTGGTATCAACATTTTGAATAGGAAGCGGCCAAAATGAATGAAGGCATTTTGTTTTTCCTCATCTTTCCTTAATTTAAGTATGATATTATATTACATGTAGATTTTATTTTAATTTGGAAATAAGTAGAAAACTTGCTTCCCCAAAGATTTTTGTTGACTCTGGGATCATCTCTTTGAGAATGACATAAAAGGGGGTATTCTTGCAGCATGCTAATGACAAATATGCCACATGCTGTAGTTGACTTGTAAATGCTTGGGGAGGGAAACAGTAAATGGGGAACTGCAATCAGCTGTCTGGCTGATAGTCAAGGACATGGAAGGATAACTTTAATCACACTTTGCATTAAAGCAGCAGACACTGAATTTCCATTAATGACAAAGACCCATAAAAATAAACCAAAGGTGGTGGAACTTTAGACCCATTTTGACAGATGCATTTAAATGGGAGTATGTTATCTAATTGCAGGCATTCTAAGCTGCTGCCGGTTTCTTCAAATTGAACTCAGGCTGTTCTTTTGGCTCCTGCTGAGCGTCTTTTATTTCTGCAGAGGAGGCTGCCTTTGTAGCAAGGTTAAAACGTGGCTTGGCAAAACTGCATCTCTTTAGTATATCTGTTTTTGAGTTTGTGTTGAAATTAAGGGTTGAATTTCTATATGAAATGTTTTTGTTTATTTATTAATGCTGTGAAGTCACATTGATGATCAATACAAATGAAAATAGGTACAGAATGTAATGAATCTAGTAATAAGACATGTGAATATATAGTAACATATATATTAACTTGCTTCAAGAGGTCTTATATAACCAAATTATTATAAACAATTACAATGAACCTTGTGATAAAAGTTTTATTTCAAGAAATAGGAAATATGAAGAAATATAGGAATATGGACATAAAAATATAGGAATATATATAAAAAATATAGAAATATAAACCATATAGGAATGTTCTGAATTCATATATTTTTTTAAATTCTTGTAGGTTAGGATTAAAGTAAAAGAGCATTATACATTTTGTCCAAAGCCTAGAAATTGAAAGAGAGAGAACTCTATTTGTTTCAAATATGAGGCTGAACAAGTGTCAGCCCTCATGAATATCCAGAACCTCTCCATTGTTCATTAACACTGGTTTAATTAATAGCAGAAAGGCACTGTACTCACACAAGATCTGAACCACTTAAAATATTTTAAATCATTACTGGCTTATAATAAGGATTATAATAAAAAATGAAGTTGGGTTTGTGCTCAATGTTTTGGATGTGACATGTGTATTGGATATAACAATATATATATATTAAGTGATATCAGATATATTGTTTAATCATAGCATCCTGTGTGAATCCAGCAATAGTGTTTTGATATTTATATTTAGGTTTATTATGCAAATCCTACTAGAGTATTTCAAAGAAGATATTCTTTGTCTGCAGAAAAGCATAGTTTATATTCCTATATGTTCAATTCTCTCACATACCTCATGCACAAGGTGTTTTTGTATGCTCATTTGTCTGCTTTCTGAAAGACAATAAGATTTAGAATCATGCCCCTCAGAAGTTTTATACGTAGCATGTTTTATAAGCTTATTATCTTTTACTTTGTAAGAATTTGCAATGTAATATTCAGGAATATTTAACAAATGGATAGAAATCTCCTAAATTCTCTTAAGAAAAAAAATATTGTGCTCTCTTAAAAAAAGGTGAAGGAAAAGACAATATCTGTGTGTCTATGAATGCACATAGATATAGGTAGTCTGTGTTTGTGTGAACAAATGTTAATCCTCCCTTGTTTCTTAGTTTGTGTGTGTGTGTGTTTGTGTGAACAAATGTTAACCCTCCCTTGTTTCTCAGTAAATGAACCTGATGTTTTTCCACTGGCATCATTTCACCCACAGCTGATGCTAATTATTTGTCTTGCTCCCTTTACTTCTTTCATTATAATGAGATTGTTACGACAAAATATATAGACTCTACTAAAAAAATCTCAGCATGCTAGCTTGTACCGCAGCTTGCCTACACTACATAAATATTTCTAATTCTCCAAATTCCACAGCAAATATCAGTTTGGCATCTGGTAATTATTTTATGATTTGTTTTGGTTTAATTTATGGTATTTCATTGTATTTTTTACTGGTTTTTTTTTACTGTGTGAGCCATTGTCAATCGGAATTTGGCAGCATAAAACATGGAAAAATAAATAAATAAATAAATTTAAAGCCCATTTCAAATTAGCTTTTAGTTCTGAATGTGTGAAGGAAGACAGACTTGGCTTTGAGAATAGGGAAAGGATGGGGAAGCTGTTTAGAGGGATTTTTTTCAGAAAAGATGACTTAGGTCCCAAGAAAGAAGTAAACATAAGAAAGAACACAAAATAGAATAGTACAGAATAGAATAGAATAAGAGTTGGAAGGGACCTTGGAGGTCATCTAGTCCAACCCCCTGCCCAGGCAGGAAAACCTACACCTCTTTAGACAAATTTTCTACCAGTTTGGTGTAATCTGCAAATTTGATGAGTTCCCCATCTATCCCCTCATCCAAGTCGTTGATGAAGATATTAAAGAGTACTGGGCCTAAAACAGACCTTTGGGGTACTCCAATATATACCTCTCTATAATATTACCCTGAATTTGTTTGCATTATGAATGAAACTCTGCAAACTTTCAACGCTTTATTTTTCTGCCCTATTTTACTGTTCAACTCATGCTCCACTTAACAACCTGTATTTCATACAATTGTTGCATTCAAGAGAGCAGAAATAGGTGATGTGCCACTGTAGGCACACCAGAACAACTAGACACAAAGACAATTTTCTCCTGAATGCCATCACTCTGCTAAACAAATATTTCCGTCAACATTGTCAATCTAATTACTAAGTGTTGGATCTGCTGGAACGCTGCTGGTGAAGAGAAACGCACAGACGCCAACCGGGATCCTTTACTATTACTATGCATTACTATTAATTTTCTCATCGTTCCAATCAACCTTTTCCTTCCACTTATTACTGTATGACTGTAATCTTATTGCTAGTATCCTTAAGATTTATATTGACTGTTTTCTAATATGATGTATTGCTTACTTGTTCCCTATGACTATCATTAAATGTTGTACTTTATGGTTCTTGATGAATATATATTTTCTTTTATGTACACAGAGAGCGTATGCACCAAGACAAATTCCTTGTGTGTCCAATCATACTTGGTCAATAAAGAATTATATTCTAAAATGTGCTTCATCATATCACACTGTTACCTTCATTGTGCAGATTTTTTTTCTTATAAAGAGAAATGTGTTGTAATCCACATGCTTGAAATAAGGAGAAAACCTTCATCAAACATTTTTATTAGAATGGAATAATTTGACTGTGGAAGAAATTGAGGGTACATTATTACAATGGTTCCATAAAGATTAGACTGAGTCAGTAGTTTCAAGGGCCCACTTAGCACAATGAGTAGTACATTTATTATCATATAAAACATGATGAGCTTCATGTGCACTTCAGCTCCATTTCAGTGGTCTCTCTAGTGGCTTTTTACTGAGATGATTATGTGTTTCTCTACCTTAGCAACTTGAGAAAATGGGTACTTCAATTCCCAGAATTCCCCCAGCCAGCCATGGGAATTGAAGTCCATGCATCTTCTAGTTGCTATGTTGAGAAACACTGATCTAGAGTTTAAAGCTATCTAGCTATATTACTAGGTATACATGTAATTACCTTTATTTATTTATTTATTTATTTATTTATTTGATTTATATACCGCCCCATCTCCGAAGACTCGGGGCGGTTTACAGAATTTTAATTTGACATTACAAATTACCTTTACCTTTACCTTTATCCAGGTAATTCATCTATTTTTCAAACTGTAAATTATCATCCTTACAATATTTTCTGTCATTGCTCAAAAGCATGTAAATCTCAGCACAGAGCACGAAAGAAAAACAATATTTTTCCCCACCAGAAATCATGAGAAATCTCCATTAAGAGATGCCTGTATGGTAACTGACTTCTACAGAACTCTTGCCAACATTTTCTCTAGACATTGTCCTATATCAAGAGTTTTCCATTTATGAAAGCAGACAGTTCCTCAATCCTTTTGGGTACTTGCAGCGGCTTGTTGCTCACATAAAATGAAAAACATATTAAAGTTAAAAACTGCTGCTATAGCCATTTTTCAATTCCCCTTTCAGAAACAACTTCCCTAGAAAATAGGTCACTTACATAAAAAGCACCTTATTACAGCACCACAGCACTGAGCTTAAAGCAATAGCACTCGCACAGGAAATGCTTTTGTTTCAAGCCCCTGTTTTCAGATGCTTCAACATTTCTGAAAAATTGACCCTTTGGGCTGCAATTTCTCATCCTCATGTTCAGCGTAGAAAGCAAATGCCACTGCCAGGCAGCACCTCTTGTTTCCGTTCTAACCGGCTGTGCAAAATAATGTCTCTGAGACTTTTTACCCTTAAAAAGATTCTCCCCCTCAGAAAAAAATGACAGCTGATTTTGTACTAGTATCAGGGGAGCTGCTTCTGTGGGGAAATTAAAACCATATTGAGGACCATGGCTGCAGTAATTGAAACAATGGGCCTTTGTATGTTTTGTTTGATTCTGAGTTGAAGTGCCTCTTCATGCCAAAATTAGATTCCACTTTCTCTGGCCCTACTTTGATCATTTTCCTTTCAATGAGGAGAGACATATGGGAAAGCAGCAAATGAAATTATTTATATATATAATATTGTTTATATATTTATATATATAATATTGTTTGTATTCAGTTGGAAAGTGCATAGAATCCTAATAAGGTATAAATGTACCCTGGGTGGGTATTCCTTTTTGTAATATATGGACTCCCTGTCATAATTTTCTTACATGATAGAGAATCTATATATATAGTACTGGTATTTTGGGGTCCAAGAATAAGAGTAGAGTTTTTTTTATCATGTCTGCAGTGCGTACAATCATTTTCAGGATGGCAATAGACAGAATACAATATGGTGGTATCGGAATCAAGTTACACTAAACATTAGAAAAGCAAGGGTCAAGTTTCATTCTGCATCTAAACTACAAAAACAAAATGATTCATTTCCATAGTTTTGCTATGGCATCGTTCAGATTCAGGCTCAACTCCTACTGTAAAAACAATTCTACAGAGTACTGCACACAAGAACAACTGGACACAAGAACAGTTTTTCCCCAAATGCCATCACTCTGCTAAATAAATAATTCCCTCAACACTGTCAAACTATTCACTAAGTCTGCACTACTATTAATCTTCTCATCGTTCCCATCACCCTTCTCCTTCCACTTAAGATTGTATGACTGTAACTTTCTTGCTTGTATCCTCACAATTTATATTGACTGTTTCCGAATATGATTTGATTGCTTATCTATACCCTATGACTATCATTAAGTGTTGTGCCTTGTGATTCTTGATTAACATATCTTGTCTTTATGTACACTGAGAGCCTATGAACCAAAGGCAAATTCTTTGTGTGTCCAATCACACTTGACCAATAAAGAATTCTATTCTATTCTATTCTTATCTGTACCCTAGGACTATCATTATGCCGGAAAGTCTTTTAATATTTTGGGAGGAGATAAAATACAAGTTAATAAATAGTAATGAAGTGGAAGCTTTTTACAATGACCATAAACTCCAACTAGAGGAAGAAGACCTGGCATCCAGGGGGAGAAGGGAGGAAGGCAACACAAAGAGAGAGGGAGAGAGGAAACCCCAAAGCCTATACCAAATCAGCGGAGACTTACTTTGGAGGAAAACTAGGGTGCATTCCAGAATTAGATCTGTCTTGTACCTTTTGTTAAGAAGAAGTAGCTTCACTATTGCCTATTGACTCAATATCTGGGTTTGTGCCATCCGGAGGACTGAACTCTCACAAGCCATTGTCTGAAAACCACAAACCAGTTGCCTTTTGACAGCGCAGCTGAAGGAGCTGAATCGTTAAATTGGTGTTTAAGGCTGGAAGGTACCTAATATTTTAGGTTTCACTTAGGATCAATCACTTAAAGTAGATCGTAAGTCTGTGGGTTTTTTCCCCTCCCAAAGCTGAATTGACACAAGAAAAGTTTCTCTTCTCCAGCACAGTCACAGTGGTTTCTTCTGTCAACTCTTCCACTGTTTTGCTTCTGATTAATTATAAAATGGCCACAGTCCGCTAAGATGTCTTTCATTAAAATTATAAGATAAAATAAGATGCAAAACACAAAAGTAAATAGGAAAACTTTGGGGAGGAAGAGGGGGAAGAGAAGTGAGGAAGGATAAGAAAAGAAAAAGAAAAGTTGACTTCCATCTCTCTCTCTCTCTCTCTCTCTCTTTCTCTCTCTGTTGCAGTAAAATAAGACATTAACATCAAATCACAACTTTTTGTTTTTTCATAATAATATGAATCTATAAAGATCTCTCAATCTAATTGGTAAAACCCAAAATGAAAGTCAAAGCAATTAATGTCCTAAGACAATGTGTTTCAAATCTGGCAGCTTTTCAACTTGCAGAATTCCCCAGCTGGCATGCTCCCGGAATTTTGGAAGTTGAAGCCCACGCATCTTAAAAGTTGCCAAGCTTGAAAAAGACTAATCTAAACATAAAGTTTATAGATAACGATCAATCTGAATGAAATCCTTCCTGGAAAGAATGTTTATTTCTCATCTCTCTTGTTGATCCAATCAGGAAAATTTTGTTCCCCTTCTGGGAACTGCAGCAAATAACTGACCGATCACCCCATGATTACATTCATGTGTAGAAATAGCAAGAGTGGTGGCCTGAAAGGAACTATCTACATTAAAAAGTTTAGAGTTTTTAACTCAAGAGAGAAAAGTATTTCCTCCATTCTTGCAACATCTGTTCTATTTTGTCTTTCCCACATCCTGTTGAAAAATATATTGGCTAGGTTATGTTCATTAATCTTGCATTGTCTCCCTGTTGAATAAATTGAATAAAAAAGAATAAAGTAGCATAGTGAAGAATAGAGTAGAGTGTAGAGAGTAGAGTAGAGTAGAGTAGGGTAGGGTAGAGTTGAGTAGAGTAGAGTAGAGTAGGATGTAGAGAGAAAAGTAGAGTAGAATAGAGTAGAGTGCTAAGTATGATTTGTCTCCAGTGCAGAAGCTCTCTATGTACCTGTAAAGCAACAGAATGTTATTATTCTTATTGGTATCATATTATGATTATTATTACTCTGTAGTGACCTTAATGATGTCACATCACTGACCACACTAATCTAACAATTCTGCCTCTGGTCACCAAACTGTGGCCCTAATGAATCACCATGCCCCCATGTGCTAAGGTAACAACAAGCAAAGAAAATTGGTCATTCTGTGATGTTCTACCCAGGCCATCATACCAAATATGGAATTATTTCTCTCTCCTTGCCTTCCAGGAGACGGTTGTGGTCATTCAGTGCTCACATCTTACAGTGGGACTTTGTCTTCCAAGAACTTTCCAGGCACGTACCCAAATTCCACTTCTTGTACCTGGCAAATTCAGGGAGCGGCAGAGAGTCCCCTCAGCCTGGCATTTGGAGACATGGATATTGAAGCCTCTGCACAATGCAAATATGGCTTCTTGTTGCTTTCATCTCCCTCCGACGATTCCAGCTTTGGTAAGGACATTCCTTGGCCTTATTCTTAAAGATAATGGTATAGATCAGGGACATCCAACCTTGGCAACTTTAATACTTGTGGACCTCAACTCCCAGAATTCCTCAGCCAGTTGCCTGAGGAATTCTGTAAGTTGAAGTCTACAAGTCTTACAGTTGCCAAAGTTGGAGATCCATGGTATAGAGTATAGACTAAGAGTGCCTGAACAGGGGGTTTGACTAGAACAATGGTCTCCAATCTTTGCTACTTTAAGATTTGTGGACTTCAACTCTCAGAATTCCTCAGCCAGCTGGCTGAGGAATTCTATGAGTTGAAGTGCACAAGTCTTAAAGTTGTCAAGTTTGGAGACCACTGGACTAGAAGACCTCCAAAATCCTTCCCTGTTATCCTGTTATTCTATTCTATAATTCATTCTAATTATACTTTCCCGTGGAAGTAAAAATATAGACATCATTGTCAAGGGTGGAGGAATGAACTTGTATATCTAAGACTTCCTTCCTTTTCCATGCACTCCATCTCCCATAGATCACTTCCAGGACCAGTAGTCTGAACAACCATGTCAGTACCAGAACTGGTTTTCTAAGATGAAAATCAGTCCCAATGTTTCATATAGATTACTTTTTCCTTATAATGTAGCGTTCTAAGAGGCTAAGAGTGACCAAGGTGGGTACTCTTAGCCTAAGGCCATACTCAACTTATGAACGGTATACTAGAAGCTACATCTAAAGAAGGGATCTCCAAAGCTGAGAACTTTAAGATTTGTTGTGGATTTCAGCTCCCAGAATTCCGCAATCAGACATGCTGGCTGGGGAATTTTGGGAGTTAAAGTCTACAAGTCTTAAAGTTACCCCTGATTTAAAATAATGGGCGGAGCCAGTAAAAAAAAAGAAGTGCTTTCATTGTATTTGAGTTGTTTTAAAATGAACCAGAAGGAACAGGATTCCAGTACCAAATGTATTAATCTTCACTTTCTATTATTTTAGAAATTATAATTTGCCAGATTTTCAAAGGTGTCTGACAGATTTCAAGGGCCTCAGTTTATACATCTCTATAAAGGGTGGTATATAAAGTGGCTCAGCGGGCTAAGACAGCTGAGCTTGTTGTTTGGAAGGTCGGCAGTTCAGCGGTTCGAATCCCCTCGTGCCCTGAAATGGAGTGAGCACCCGTTACTTGTCCCAGCTTCTGCCAACCTAGCAGTTTCGAAAGCATGTAAAAAATGCAAGTAGAAAAAA
>JANHFP010000706.1:333316-344202 GCA_032468135.1 Calamaria suluensis | reverse complement strand
CTTAGATCCTATGAATAATTACAATGCATGAAATTTAATAGATTTTCCATCCATCTGCTTATATTTCTATCTCAATCAGTGTTTGCAGCATCTATTTTATTAACTTTAAAGACATGCTCAATAATCTCTTTTTTCTAAGGTGATGAGCTAACGCAACCATATGCATTTAAAAAAAATTACAAAACGTTTTATAGTATAAGGATCTAAAATTTGATTATTACACTTGCATTTACACCATTAATTTTAGTGATGTGTTCTAGTATCACCTTTCTGTAAACAAAATATACTTTCCTCAAACTGATAACAAAACTGCACATAATCCTTTCATTAAAACTACAAAATAAGCTGTAGCAAGTATATTTTTCCCAACATTATAGCAACATTGCTATATCATTATATTGTATCTCCCTAAAATTAGAGCCTTACATTTCAATCTGCACAAAATAACACTGAAAAATACTGTTAATATTGCATCAGAAAATAAATACAATATTTTACACCTAAGCATTAATAGACACTAAGTTTTTTTTTTATCAGAGTAAACTAGGTTTACAGTACATGCAAACCTGGAGAGCATCCACAAAAATAACACAATGTATATATTACAGCCACATATTGTTCTTTGTCAACATACAAAATAGTTATAGGAATAAAAAAAATACAGTATTTACATACCGACTTGGAGTGATGAATCTGGCTTTTTCTTCCATATCAGAGGAAACAAATAGTCTGAAAACACCCCCTCCCACAATTAGCAATGGTCATCAATCTCTCCCCACCTACAGAAATATTAATTATCATCTTGTATCTTGAGTGCTCAGTCTCCTGCTCCTGGATTACATGCATATTAATAACATGGAACACTTCTTGGCAGCCCTGTAGAACAGTTGGGGGAAGGGGGAACCCACTTAGCTACTCATTTCTCACCACGTGTCTCTTCTAAAAATTGTTAGGCTGATTCCTGATCCATACCATTTGACAATTTTCTGTACAATCAACTAGAAATAGTGCTGGGGAGTCCTACCCCCCATATCATATCATAACATATATTTGGCAACCATCTACCTAACTACTGATTGCCCATGAAGGTCCTAGGCCTACAAAGTCCGTTTATCCTAGGAAGGGAAAACTGGGGCATCCTCTAACACTCCAAACTATGGGAAAGAAATAAAAAGATAACACTACCTGTCCGGTGTGTGTCCCTCCCCCTCCCCCCATTGCACCATCTCCACCCTTTCTATGATAAAGAAAGAACTATTTTGCAGTAGTAGCTTTTAACAGGGTTCAAAGGTAAAGCAGGGAGAGAAGGAAATGTAAGTATCTGATGCTTGGGTTAGGGAGAAGCTCAGAATCTCTTCATAGGGAGAGAGATTCCAGGAGAAACAGACACATAAAACACAGTAAAGAATGATTATGCCGAGCAGAAAGACATGTGGGCAAAATGAAAAAAAAAACATCTCCCAATAAAGCACTACACCTCCTGGGAACAGAGAAGGGATGCATTCAGCAATACAGCTGACAGCATCAGTTAAATGAATCTGCTTGAAAGAGGGGGGGGGGGAGCCTTGGCAGAAACAGGTTGAGGAGAGGGGAAATGCACCCAGGAGTGATACCGACGTGAGAAATGGATGATATGGACATGCAGGGGTTGAGCAGGAATGCTTGGGGTGGAGGATGTGCTAATGGGACTTCATGCAGAGGCAGGATCAAGAATCATGCAGGACAGGGTTTGCTATTGCCCTTTCTCAAGTGTAAGTAAGTACTGCGGCCTAAGTATTGGTACTGAGCAGCTGCCCCCCCCCCTCTATAGAAAGGATATGGCCATTCGGTGATCTTTTTGGCGTATTTCCTCACCACGTTGTCTTCGCTGAAGAGGAAGAGGGAGCGGTTGACAGTCAGACAGTTCTGCCGAACAGGAATGGGGTTGTAGAGTGCCATGGTACGGGCTCGCTGGGCCATCGACTGTTTATATATCCTCTGGGCCCCTGGGGGACCACCTTGCCGAACGCCCCCAGCACCCCGGCCACCTCCGCCGCCTGCTGTTCCAGCGCCAGCTCCCCCTGAATCTCCTGCCCCATAGCGGGCTGGCACCTCATCTCCAAACCGAGCCATCCTGCAAAGAGCAAAGGGCCGGGGGTTATGCTGCTGAGGATGTTGCTGGAGAGAAGAAGCTCATCGCATCCCATCGGCTGCTGTCGATGCTGCTGGGGAGCTTGCAGCAGAGGGAGGGGGCACTCAGGCAGGAGCACAGCCAAGGAAAGCAGCAGAGGTCCTGGACATGGTCACTCACACCTCCCTATGTAGGATGGAAATGAAGTACAAATTCTCTCCACCTCTACCTAAATGACTGCAGCTGGGGAGGGGGGGGGGACACACCCCAAGAAGAAGAAAAAATAATTCCAAATAGTAGGTTGCAGTTAACAGGGAAAAATGCAGCAAACTGCTCCTAAAACAAATTGCAGTGAAAAAGATTCAATGCACCCTCAATTAAAAATATTTCAATTTTAAAAAAAGACATCGCCTTTTGGAGGTGAAAAGAGGGGGGGGGGAATGACAAATTAAACCAGTGACAGCAGTACCTCTATCCTACCAAGGAAGGAAAAATGCAATTAAAGAAAATGAATGCACCAATTCCTCACTCTACTTCTATGTTCAAAGCCCGAAGGGAAATAAATTGAAATAAAAATAAAAAGACACCATCAAAATTAGCCTCACATAGACTCAGTACTTCAGTTCAATTTAATGAGAAAAATGCAGGCTTTCTTTATACTGAGCAGGTTGGCAAATATCTGTGCTTACAAAAAAGAAAAAAAAATAAGATAAAAAATATTTCGATCAGATGTACGATATCACTGTACTTGCCTTTCCACCGCACAAAACAATGCACTGTAAAAGAAAAAAAAAACAATAATTGTTCAAAAAAAGAAAGGCAAAAATAACTTACAAATATACACACCGAAAAAAAAAATCAAAACAAAACAAAAATCCTACAACCAAAATAAAAGCACCCCCCCACCCCAAGGTTTGTTTTCACTTTAGCTCCATCCTGCTATCTTCAGCACTGTCCAAGATCTGAAGGTGAAAGGGGTTTGGGCTCCCTTTAAGCTGCTGAAGCTGTAGGATATTCCTCCCCCCCTTGCTATCCAGCGGTCTCTGCTTTCTCTTTTTTTCCACCCGGTGTGACTGCGTGTATAATTTTCTCTGTGTGTCAGTTTTGCTTCATCTTGGAGCTGAATGCAGCAAAGAAATCCTGTAAAATCCAAAAATGAAAGAGACAAGAGAAGTAGTTTCCATCCACCATCTACTCATAAAGGTTCCCTGGTTGCTGCAATGTCTAGTATTTTTTTCTGCCTGTATTCTTCTTCTCCTTCTTCCTCCTCCTCCTCCTCCTCCTCCTCCTCCTCGATATGCTAAAATAAGACTGGTGCTACGGAGGCAGGCAAGCAGGCAGGCAGGCAGGCAGAGAAATGGAAAAAAAAGAAAAGGTCTGATTCACTGGCAGGTTCAGCTCTAATGTGCAGCAGTGGATCGATTTAATGCAAGCACAGAGCATCCCAAAGCCTCAGCCAGGCTTGGCACATGATGGTCTGGAACCAATAGCAGGGGGCTATAGCCAAACCAAACCCATCTCAATTTATACAAGGAGAGAAACAACACACACACACACAGAGGGGTATGAACATCCTGCATACAAATGATATTTCTCGACAATCCATACCATAACATATTAGACTGATGTCAGCTTTGTGCTGTAAGCTCTCTTTTTCCATCGGAATATAGATACCTGAATACTGTATGTATGTACCCCTTTCTCAAAAGACAGGCTTGTTTTATATTTAAAAAGATCATAATGGGATTGCCTTGCTTTTTGTGTAGCTATCGTCTATGCATGCTTGTAAGGCAAATAAAGTTAGCAAGAAGAGAGAGAGGAAAATGCTACAATTGTAGTGTTCCAGGACAATATTGGAGACTACACAAGCCATGACCTGTTAGATCATCCTTTCAGAAATATTTGCCTACTTAAACTGAGAATAGAACAACCTAGGCAGGCCAAACAGTGGTGGGAATAGGAGACACCTCTGACTTCCTGCTAGCATCCCCACTATTATTTCTTGGAGGAACTTGGCAGGGAGCACTACAAACGACAATCACGTGACTGCAGCCGCACTGAAGCAGCCACAACTTCACCAAATTACATTCCCACAGGAGCACTGGTCCTGGAATTTCAATGCATTCTTTAAATTAACCCATTTGAAGTACATTGATTAAAAAATTGTTGCCCTATGATGCATCATTTTTCCCAATTGAAGGTTACAAACAGACAAACACTCAGTTTTAATCATGTGTGTGTGTGTACACATGCCATGCAAATAGAGTGACAATCTGCAAGGTAATATAATTTTTAGGAGACTAAATGCCCTTACTTCGGCCAACCTAGCAGTTCAAAAGCACGTAAAAAATGCAAGTAGAAAAAATAGGGACCACCTTTGGTGGGAAGGTAAAAGTGTTCCGTGCACCTTTGACATTTAGTCATGCCGGTAACATGACCACGGAGACGTCTTTGGACAGCGCTGGCTCTTCGGCTTTGAAACGGAGATGAGCACCGGCCCCTAGAGTTGGAAAGGACTAGCACATATGTGCAAGGGAAACCTTTACCTTAAAGCAACATTGAAGAATACTGTATGCAAGCAATGCTTTAAAAGTGAGGGTAATCATTAGCAAACACATGGCACTCAAGAGTTCCAATTTGCCTCTCATTTTTGGAAAAGAGGTGCAACCCTTCAGTATCTTTCTTGTGAAAATGGAAGACTGAAGCATGGCTGCCTCATGTAAGGTCCCTTCAGGACTTATAGTTTAGCAAGAAGCTTCCTGGTTCATCACTCCGCTCTCTAACATCATGGGTCTTGCAACAGGCCCGCTGCCTTTGCAAGAATTTAATGGACTTTGCACCTTGTTAGCAAGGAACTGTAATTGGGAGTCTAGTCTCTGGATCTTGTCATACGGTACCAGATAAACAGGCTGGGTTTAAGGCATAGGGAGGATTCCTAAGGGGCATCAAATCTGAAGAAAAGGTTCCAGGTGACTGAGCATAGTCCATTAGCTTCACTTTGTTGGAGTTAGAGCGAACCAGTTCCTGAAATCTAATCTAATGGAAAAACGTGAGAGAAAAAAATGTAGCTACCGGAGCAAAGGAGCTGTGGGAGAATGTAAGATGGGCTCAGAAAATCCAAGCTAACTTTTCTTAAGGCAGAGTTTTACTTTAAATCATATCCTTGTTCCCTGTGGCCATCTACATTCATCTCTCTCTGTGTCTGTCTATCTGCCTTCCTCCCTGCCTGCCTCCATGTGTGTGTGTGTGTGTGTGTGTGTGTGTGTGTGTGTGTGTGTGTGTGAGTGAGAGAGATAGATAGATAGTGGGGGGTATGATAGCACAAGATAATATAAAAAGTGCACTTTTTGACATGAGCCTGAGAGGGAATAATGGTATCAATAAACTCTATTCTATCATTGTATTGTTTGGGGGGAGAAAATAGAATCAAACAAATACATTGTCAGAAACAAAGTCCCTCATTAAAAATCTTGTTTCTTAGGACTCAATAGGTCAATATTTTTTACTCTCAATCTTCTTTATACAATTTAGGTTAGATACAATAAACATTTATATAGTTCGTGTGGCACTACAAGAACTACATTCCACAAGAACTACATTACATGTGTTTCATTGACTACGAGAAAGTCTTTGATTTTATTGATCATGAAAAGCTATGGAGACCCCTACAAGGCTTGGGGGGTACCAGCAAATCTGGTCAAGTTGGTACCATAACTGTACACAAAGGAGGAAGCCACTATGCGAATACTGTTTGTAGATTTAAGATAGAGAAAGGAGTGAATTCTCTCCCCTTTTTTATTCAAGTAAGATGATCACAAGGAAGCTAGATCTTGAAGAATCAAAAATTGGGGTAAAGATTGGTGGAAGTAATATCAACAATCTTTGATATGCTGATAATACAACTCTCCTCTCTGAACCAGAGAGGGCCTGGAACATCTGATCAAGAAAATCAAAGAAGAAAGTGAGCATTTTGGTCTCTTCCCAAACACTAAAAAGTCTACTGCAAGGAAAGGATGTATCAAAATAGAAACTGTAACTTTCCTAAGATCTCAGTGCAAAGTGGTGAATGTAGCAGAGAAATAAAACGTTGGATGATACTGAATTGCAGAGTAATGATGAACATGAGCTGAATATGGAAAAGCAAGGACATCAGCCTGGCTACCTAAGTTAGCCCACTTTATTGTGTTCTCCATAGCTACCCATGGTTGTGAAAGTTGGACCTTAAAAAAGCAGGACGGGAAGAAAATCGACTTATTTGAGCTGTGATGCTTAGAAGGCTCCTCTGTATTCCTTGGACAGCAAAGATGATTAACAAGCCAGTAAAGGTAATCCTCGACTTAAAACACTGGAAAGCAAAGAGTTCATTTACTGACCATTCAAAGTTACAACCGCACTGGAACAGGTGACTTATAACCTTTTAAAATATTTACGACCATTGAAGTATTCTCATAGTCAGGTGAGAATAGACAGGGGAGGGGTGTGTGTGGGTGCTTGTCCATCCTGGTGCCTCCCTTATCTCCTTGGCTAAGAAATGTTGCATTTTCGGCCTTAGACAAACAAAAGAAGTCTTGTTCTCAGGAAGCCTTGTAGATCATCCATACCAACCCCCCTGCCTGAGCAAAATTGAATCGTCATGTATATGCATTTCTATTATGGTTTATTATATCCTTATTACTAAGTCCTTACAATGTTATGCAGGAGAATTCACTGGATAAAGAGAAAATTATGTTTGGAAGATATTATGTTAGTGTAAAAGGAAATTAGGCCTTCAAAGAACATGTTGGCTGGACACCAGCCAGAGCATGGAAAAGTCAAAGAAATAATGCAAGATCAGATGATGTGGAGAGATCTGGCCCATGGAATTGCTAAGTAACATCATCATTGTTGTCATCATTGTCATCACCACCACCACCACCACCACCACCACCACCACCACCACCAGCATCACAATTTTTATTTCCTTAAAAAATACATTTACGCTTATTTGTTTATGACCTTTATAGACCATTCCATATGATGTCAATTCACACACATAACTGTACAATAAAGGTACAGTTAAAATACCTGCTTGCTAGTTAACTAAGCATAATATACAAATTATATAAAAAGAATTATGACCCAAACAAGGTAGTATCAAGGCCCAAGGATCCCCTGGAATAACTCCATTTTGAGCTGCTTCTGGGAGGTAATCAAAATGGGAGCCAACTGAATGTCCACTGGGAGGCTGTTTCAAATGTCCAATTTCATCACTGAAAAGCAACACCATGGAGCTTCAATCCTCTCATCACCCTAAAGTGAGGAACCTCTAGCAGATTCTCCAAGATAGATCAAACTGGCTAGGCCAATTCTAAGGAAGTTATGTAGATCTGTAGAGGTTGGCACTGGTTCTTATAAATTGCACTGGAGGTCTATTGGTTATAGCGTAGAGGTACAGCATTGATGTAAGTGTTCCCATTAACCAAATCTAGTTAACACATACTGGTAGATATCTCCTCTCCTGGAAAAGCTTAGCCTCCACTCTTGTCATCACCCTACAGCAATTTGCAACCATTCCTGCTGCTTTATTGCGTCTTGAGACTGGCAACTCCATACCACTCCTTCCAGCTACTGATCACACACAAGTTGGTAACTTCTCATGTGGCTCCAATAGCATCCCCAACAGCTCCAATGACCTTGGCATCTCCCTTAGGTCAACAAAGGACTCTGGCAAAAGTGTAGGCAGCTCAGCAACTTTTTCACTAACAATAAGTCTCCAGATGAAGTCCTTCTACTCTCTTCTTATTTTTGGCTTTCACCCGAATTCCCACTCTCACTCTAACCTGTACATTTCTCACGCTACATTCATTTTTCCACACCTTTAACCAACTACCCTCTCTGGTACCATTCATGGTGAGCATGTTTTCTTTTCCACAGGTTGAAACCTGTGGAAGTTCATGGATGAATTATCAGTATTTCAACCAGCAGATTCTTCTCTTTGCAAATTTGTCTGAAATCTCTCCTTTGCTGCCATCAAGCTTGTGTGATGCAAAGTATTTCCACATTTACGGATCTGAATTTTATTTTCTCTTGGGGCCATCTAAGCTTCTAGCCAGGCTAACTTTCCATGCCTAAATTTCACTACTGAAAGTCAGAATTTGAAGTCCCTGTGGCTTTCTTACACATAAGTAAAGCTGACAGTTTCACCTTTTTACCTGTTTATTTATTTTAAAAAATGAAACAAAATTGTCAGCTATACCTAATCATTTCACAAAGAAACAACAATGCTAATGAAAAATCAGAAATAATTTAGAACCTGCAGGCCGCTCTGTTGCTCTGTGAACCTTAACATTCACAGCATGTTTCTTATTGTCATCATGTGGCTCATGCGATTTTGTTGCAATTTTTAACAATATGTATTGTAAGTGATGGCCAACACATGCATGGCAGCACAACTTCACAAACATTTCCAGAGTGCCTGTAGACAGTTGTCTGAAAATAGGTGTCATTACTTAACAGTACATGTGCAACTATGGTCCTAATAACCATGCAGATACCTTCAAAACTCAGATGTGACAAAAAGAGTTTGCCCATCATTATTATTATTTTTTTTGGAAAGTCATACATCAGAAAATTCCGGAGATCAACACATCAAGTTTATTTAAACAATGTAACTTAGAACAAGGCAAAATCATTATGATTCAACAGTCATTTGTGTCATTTAAAGTCATTTAAACCAACAAGGAACAAATAAGTAGTGAAACCTTTTAGTGGTAAATGTTTAACCATCTTCAAAATGCTTGTGAAATGATCCCATGTTCATAATTACAGAGTTGTTTGATATGCAAAAGTCCGGTCAGCGAGCTCATTCGTGTTGGTTCCTACCTTCATGCCAAATCCATCTTCTTAGGAGTATATTTGTTGTTTGCCGTTGAGATAAGACACTTAGCTCAAACAACAGTTCACTTTCATTATCTTGTTTTACCGCAGCAATCACATGGCTGTTTGGAATCTCAGTGTAACAAACAGAGAATATGATAAGCCTCTCCAGGGTTTAAATACAAGAGATAGTTGAGTGTGGCAATGTTTGCTCCTTGCTATTTATTATCTGTAGTAGCATCAGGATAAAGTTTAGGGTTTTTTTTCCCCACCCCTAATCTGGGAATTCAGTACAAATGTAGAGATAAAGTGTATTGTGTTCGGTAGGACCTGAGTCCCTATAGGATTGCCCCCTAATCTTTTGGAAGTCTTTAAATTTTGGTCACCTGGATTTTTAAACAGGTAAATAAATTATAGCAAATTATTATTATTATTTAATTATAGGCCAGGTCCACACTATAATTCGAATCATTCCATTGCAAAAGCATTCTGCCTTTTGCACTAAAAAGTAAAGGCAAAAGAATTCTCAGTATTGCCAGAAGGAATCAGAAACTGAGATGTTCCAATTGTCTCCATCTGTGCAAGAATATCTAAAATAATCATATTCCACAAAATATTTGAAAAGGTATTTACAACTTTATGACACATCTAGTACATCTGGTCCCCCCCCCCCATGTTATCTCATCATTCTTTCAACAAATCCAAGCAGTGGTGGGATTCAATTTTTTTACTACCGGTTCTGTGGGCATGGCATGACTTGGTGGGTATGGCAGGGGAAGGATACTGTAAAATCTCCATTCCTTCCCCACTCCAGGGGAAGGTTACTGCAAAATCCCCATTTCCTCCTGATCAGCTGGGACTTGGGAGGCAGAGACTAGATGGGGGTGGAGCCAGTCAGAATTTTTGCTACCGTTTCTCCAGAACTGGTCAGAACCTGATGAAACCCACCTCTGGGTTAACCCCAACTGTGGTCCTACAGTTTGGGATGAGAAAGAATAATAATATCATGGATGATATTTGAGGGGACTAAAACCAAGGTCATCTGCATCCCTAAGACTTACATTGCTCAATTTTAAGTAGAAAATGGCACAATGCGGTTAGTTCATAGCTACATTTGTGGATGCTTTGGCTCTTGCATTCTCAGATGGCCACTCCTTGTTCTCCACATCCTTATTGTAATATACTTAGGAATTCTCCAGAGTGTTTACATGAATTATAGGTAGACACACCTTTTGATAAAAGAGAATGGAAAGAAGAGACATTTTTCCATCTTAGAAACACAGCAACAGTCTGATGGGGAAGAGTTGCAAAGGAAATGTTGGAGTTCAATGTTCACATCTGTGACGTGTCCATTTTGAGGTGAGAAATCCAACTAGAAGGGAGAGAGAGAGTAAAAGCAAAACCAAGATAAGAAAAAATATTATTTACACAAGGAGCAAAGTGTTACATTTTGTAATAAAAGTTGATACATAATGATATAGTATTTACATGAGCTACTTTTGAACTCTTTAACTCTTCCTTGTACATCCAAATCAGCATCTTCAACTTACACATACTTTTCTCTTTTCACTATATATTTAGGGTAAAATAAAGATTTCACATTTGTGTTGAAAATGGGTAGGGGTGGCATGATTTTTCTAGATAAATTAGGACACTGCTTTATTATTTTAGACCAGGGTCTAGCAAGATCTTTCCAGTTCTGTATTCTGGACTGCTGTTTTTACATTTTTACACCGACTTCCACTACCCACCACCTCTCTAGAAAAGATAGAAAATGTACATCTAGAAAATATACTGTGGCGCCTTTCTGCAGGTGATGCTGATTACACAGGGAAAAGCAGCACAGAGCCTTCTCTGTGGCTGGCCCGTCTCTCTGGAACGAACTTCCACCTGCGTTGAGAAGGCTCCCGGATTTATTAAC
>JANHFP010000706.1:264823-279119 GCA_032468135.1 Calamaria suluensis | reverse complement strand
TCCACAAGTCTTATAGCTGCCAAGTTTGAAGACATCTGCCCTATATTATATTTCAGACAGATGACTGTCTAGTCCAGTGATGGCTAACCTTTTTGCTGTTGCATGCCAAAAGCAGGGAGTGTGTGTGTGTGTCACACATGTGTGTGTCACACACATGTGTATACCCCCCCTTGTGCATGTGCATGTGACCCCTCCACGCTCCCTTGTTTGGCATGCAATGGCAAAATGTTCACTGGTGGCCCCAGTGAACCTGTTTTTCACCCTCCCCAGGATCCAGAGGCTTTCATGGAGCCTGGGGAGGGCAAAAACAGCCTTCCCCACCCCTCTGGAGGCTGGAAATGGCCCATTGCCCAACTTCTAGTGGGTCCAAAAGGCCCAAAAATAAGACACCGGGAGCTGAGCTAGAGTAACACTTGCGTGCCCATAGATATGGCTCCGAGTGCCACCTGTGACACATGTGCCATAGGTTCGCCATCAGGGGGCTAATATTTTCTTAACCCCCCCCCCCCAGTGATGAAGTACCCAAAACTTCTAAGGGCAAACTGTTTCACTGTTTAATTGTTCTCATTGTTAGGAAGTTTCTCTTTAATACCAGTTGCTTCTCTCCTTGATTATTTCCCTCAAATACTGGAGTACTACAGTACTAGTTCTTCTTTCATCTAGATTAGCCATACCCAATTCCTGCAACTGTTCTTCTTATGTTTTTGGGGTCACAAAAGTTATTTAAAGGGAGTCCATGGTAAAGAAAAGACTGAGAACCAGTGAGTTATGCTAAGAAACAAGGATGATCGCTTTTAACATTCTTTCAGAGTCGCTCACCAAGAGGTGAACAAGCTGACCAAAGAAAGTACAGATACTTAATATGTTTATTACCTGCCTGAGCAAGCTTTGGACACTATCTCTTTATTGTGGCCATAAAATAGTTTTGAAGTTCAATGATATGTTAAATAATACTTAAATTGTTTTTGGAGTTTTTGCCTTTTAAAAGTGCTTTACAGCTACTCGTGAGTTTCCATTCAAGCAGAAATAATAGGCTGGATTCAATGATACTTTCTCTGAGATGCAGACTAAGATGCTTACATAGGAAGGAAATACTGGAATTATTGGGCTGAATCCTATTTAACTTCTCACTATTAAGGATAGTTAGAAACCCCAATTTGTTACAGACCACTTCACAAGTCAAATAAAAGCACCCTTTACAACACTTTATGGCATCAAGCTGCCAGGTATATTATTTAAAATTATCTTTCATTTTCCTTTCCTTTTTTTTTTTTAAAAAAGCATGGAAAATGGTACTTTTCTACACAAGAGATCAGCCATGCCACCTTCCCTTTGCTAAATTGGAAATGCTATGAACCAGGGAAATGTCTTTTGAGGTCAAAGGAACAGAGTTTCTCTTTTGTTCACCCTTAGAACATGTTTCCCGTAGCATCATTTTGAATGTCGGTCAGAGAAGGATATAAAGGAGAGAAAATAAATGGGGAGGATTTCATTGTCCTCTCTTCCCAGAGTGTTAGGGAAACTATTCCAATAGTTGGTAGGATTGGAAAATAGGATTGGAAACTATATTTGGGTTTTATTTTCCTCCTCCCTCATCATCCTGTCCTCCTTGTTTGATAACCCTCTTAGATATGTCTGATAGCATTTGCCTTTTAAAGGATAGATTGAAGTAATGAATAATAGCAAAAAAAAAAGTATTTCCCCTCCCCTGGCAGAATAGTGTTTTCTAAAGAAAACATGGAGCCTTTCCCCCTTTTGTCTTATAAAGACCTAAATGGCCAAATATAACAGATTAACAGAGTTGGAAGGGACCTTATGTAGGCCATCTTGTCCAACCCCATGCTCAAGCAGGAGACATTACACCATTTCTGACAAATGGCAGTCCAATCGTTTCTTGAAAGTCTCAAATGATGAAGCTCCCACAACTTCCGAACTTCCACTGGTTTACTTTTTTTTCTTACTTTATTTACTTTTTCCAAAACTGTCATTCCCTCACAACAGTTGTTGCACTCTTTGCTGTCTGATAGTTCCCTCATATAAATAGGCATCTTAAAAACAATCATTCTAGTTGCACTCCAGATCTGTCCGTTTTTATGGAATCTGCCATATGTCATTTACTGCCTTTGCATCCTATTCAGTTCTAACCCTGGGAACCTCAAGAATATTCTGAGGTTTTGCAGATTTTCTGTAGGTTGCTTAGAACAGGGGATCCCAATCTTGGCAATTTTAAGATGCCTGGACTTCAACTCTTAGAATGTCTCCACCATCCAATCTGGCTGAGGAATTCTGTGAGTCGAAGTCCACACAATTTAAAAGTTCCCAAGATTGAGAACCCCTGGTTTAGAAAACCCATTGAGGCTTGTCTGGATTGTACAACTGAACAGCAGTAAGGAAAAGGGGCATGGCAATGATTGTGAAATTGCAAATGCCATCCTGATTTTTTTTTAACCTCTGCTGTAATTACTCTTAACTGGAATTGCAACTTTTAATTATTTTGAATTATCCTGATGAATATATAAAAAGAAAAACAAGGATTTTCATTTACTTTTTGAAGACATTTCTCTAGATGCATTTTTCTTACATTAAAGCAAAGCCTCTTTTTAGTATACTACAGTATGTGCATTCATAAAATAAGTCTATATCTATTAAATTCGGGAGAGAGGGATGGAACTGAGGAACACAGAAACAGCTTTTCCTAAAGGTGAAAAATTTCAGCAGATTTAGAAAATAAACCAAACATCAATTTTCCTTTCATTTTCATTGATGAACTCGTTTATTTCCCTTTTTTCTCTCTTTCTCCCTGCCCCCCCCCCCCATTTTCTTATGCCCTTGGAATAACAAACTTCAGTTTGTTCAAATAGTCCAGACTATGAAAACATCCTATAAAAGAAAATTCAATAAGCAGATCCAAGTGGGGATATACTAAGCCAAAACACAAGCTCTAGTCTTTGAATTTAGCTGGTACTAGATATCTGACTTGCCTCAGGATAAATTCAGCTAATTGAATGAGGAAAACAGCCTCCGGTATGATAAAAATTACAAGAGTTTTCAGTCAAACACTTCTTGTTATAAATATTAGCTTAAAGGCATTCTTCTGGTTCTTGGAAAGAGAATGATATTTGCATGTCATTATGGCATTCAAACTTTTATGAACTTGGCTAAAGACATTGGCTTAGATAATGATTTTCTTAGATAATGATAGGGAGTGGGAATTCTAACCTGCTTGTGACCCTACCAAACAATGTGAGATGCTTCATAAGACGAATTCGAAAAGCCACAGGTGAAGAGGAATGTGTAACATGCACAACACAGGACATGTCAATGGGTGAAAGGAAAGCCAGTACCCATTTCTTTCTCAGATGGAAACTGCATGCTGGTTTCTTTTGCCTCTCTTGGATTTGTTTTGAAACTCTTATGTCTTTCCTTGACCATTTGTTTGGAAGTTATTATTTTAACCCTTTTCTCACACAAGATATGCTTCGAAGAGGATGAGGAGGAAAGAAAACATTCCTCCCAAAGCATTCACAAAGCTATTAAAAAAGAGTTTCAAACAGCATTTATACTTTAAAAACATCTTGGAGAAGATTAGGAAGATTAAGAAAGGATGCTCATTTATATTGCACTACAGTGATATCAAGATGATAAACAAAATAATATCAGCAGATAAAAAAAACAATTTACTGTTGTCCTAGTTTCTTCCAGGATTTGATAAATCCTATGAAAATTGTCTGATTCTGGCCAAGGGTCTTTTATCCATCACTTGCCTAACCTATCTGTGATCTTGTTACAACATTGGGAAAAAGTGTTTCATCATTTGTAAACCTATTTTGCATTAAGTCAATAAAGATTGAACTTTAGGAATTATTATGTGCTTTCTACGAGGGAAAAGTTGCAGGAATTGGGTATAGCTATTATAGTGAAAAATGAGTGGAGGCTCAGTGGGTAAGACAGCTGAGCTTATCGATCGGAAGGTCAGCAGTTCAGTGGTTCGAATCCCTAGTGCCATATAATGGGATGAGCTCCTGTTACTTGTCTCAGCTTCTGCCAACCTAGCAGGTTCGAAAGCATGTAAAAAATGCAAGTAGAAAAAGCAGGAACCACCTTTGGTGGGAAGGTAACAGTGTGACTTTGGCATTTAGTCATGCTGGCCACATGACCACGGAGACGTCTTCTGACAGCACTGGCTCTTTGGCTTTGAAATGGAGATGAGCACCGCTCCCTAGTGTCGGAAACGACTAGCACATATGTGCAAGGGAAACATTTACCTTTTATTATAGTGAAAAGAAGGACTAAGGGTGACGTGATATCACTATTCCAATATTGGAGGGGTTCCTACAAAGACGAGGGGGGTCAAGCTATTTTCCAAAGCACCAGAAGGCAAGATAAGAAACAATGGATAGAAGCTAAACAAGAAGAGAAGCAACCTAGAACTAAGGAGAAGTTTCTGAACAGTGAGAGCTATCAACCAAGGAGGGAATGGCTTGCCTTCAGAAGTTGTGGGTTCTCCAACACAGGAGGCCTTCAAAAAGAGACTGGACAGCCAATTGTTTAAAATGGAGTAGAGTCTCCTGCTTGAGCAGATGGTGCTGTTTAGATGCCATCCAACTCTGCTATTCTAAGATCTACGTTCCTCTTCCCTGAAGGAATAAGTTTATCGGCCAAAAGAAAAGAAGGGCAATTTGGGGATTGGCTATCATTTTCAATCTAAGCAAATAGCTACAAGCATTCAGCTATTGTCTTGATATCCTAAAGAAGCCATTAACACCAAGCATATGTTTAGAATTTTGTGACCGAATGGATATAATCCAAAGAACCCCCTTAACGAGCAAAAGAATGCTTATTGTATTTGTTTTTGTGTATGTGCCTCTGAGCAAGTAGGGCATATAGAGGGTCTCCAATTTTGTTACTACTTCCCTTTCTGATACATCAACAGCTTTTGCAGAAGGTTGTCTAATCTTTCAAAGCAGAAAGAGGCCCCAGCGAGGAGCCTTTGGGCTGGAAGAGGGTCATAGTACGTGAAGAACACATATGAGCCCTTGGATCTCAGCCTATGTAAATTAAAAATATATCTAATTGCCATGGGAAATATATAAATTTGCCCTGCACACAGCAGAACATGTGGAGTAACCACAGAAAGCTGACACTTAAATGGTGGGTTATTTGGGACTGGATTCAACAAAATGAGTCATTTAAAAAAAAGAGTTAGAAATAGCTAGTTTTTTCCATACCCTATTCCAAATTCAGAAATTCTGCCACACTCCTTATGGTATTGTCAGATACACAACATAATCTTTCTCTCGCTTCCATCAAATGACTGATGTTAGCAGAGGAGTCCCAGTTCAGGTGTCCTAAATAATGAGACGTCTACATTTAGCATCTACATGTCCATCAGCTCAAAAAATGTTGGCGGCAACTGAAAGACTGAGCAACAACAAGGTACTGAAGAGACTTTGGTGTTGTGTTGCCTTTGATGTTATTGTTACTACTGCGACACTGCCACTGCCAAGGATTTATGGGGCAGGGTTAATACCAAAGATAGAGAGCTTCACATTCTTACATTTTAATTTTATGAATGAGTCACCACATAAAAATTAATGGACAGGCTGGCCCCTTGAAGTCATGTTATCGCCTTAAAATATTAATCACAGAAAGACAAATCTCTGTGCAGATACTGATTCCTAAGGAACGATCTAGTGATGGGCTGCTCCCGGTTTGGACTGGTTCGCACGATCTGGTAGCACTGACTGGATGACATTACTGAACTGGTTCTTACCATCTGCGAGGTGGGCCCTCCCGTGTGACCAGGCATGATTTTTACCGTTTTTTCCCCGTCAGCTGAATTGGCACCTCACGTCTCCCAAACAGTTCTGGGCATGTGCAGAGTGCACTTATACTACATGCATGCTCCAATGCTCATGTGCAACAGAGTATGTTCAACACGTGCACAAACAGCGCACACCGGTCAAGCATGAAAAGAACCAGTAGTAAAGGTAAGTACAACCCCTGGAATGATCTGACTTTGAACACTGAAATTTCCCTGGTGCCTTGAACTGCTTTAGGCCTTTAGGAATGATAAGTTGTTTTTGAATATTGTTATCTCAGTAGGTCTGGAGAAACATGGATGGAAATTAATTAACATCCAGCAATCACCACAGAGACAAAATAATCTTTCCCTGCATGCTGTCCTACAAAATATATGAAAAAGTATTAAGTTCATCATGTCTATTGTATTTTAATTGTTGGCTGTGAACCGCCCCGAGTCCGAAAGGAGAAGGGCTGTATACAAATGTAATTAAACTAACTAAACTCATCCTTCCCAAATTCCATGACCAGGAAATATGATATCCAGAATTTATCTTCAGAAATGAGATCAAACATCCTCTGATAGTGTTGGTAGCCATAAGTCTTTTCCAAGGGACTCCATTACTGATGCCAAATGCAATTTCCATCCTTACGTTAAGTCATTTTAAACAAATCTTTGACATAGTTTCTTCTAACTCTTGCTTGTCAAAGTACGCAAAACTGAGATGGTTGCTCATCTTATCCTAGTGTAAAGCACCCTTTTGATACACAGCGAACCTTCCTACAATTAAAATGTCCAGGTCAGGCCAGGTGAACATGCCAGAAAGATTGCAACGCAATTTACAGAAAAACCCCATCCACAGCTCTTATTTGGCTTTAATTTTTTTATTTTTTTGTCTTTGATCCAATTTTCATTGTTGGAAAGACAGATCAGTCTTTCTCCTTGCCTCAGGGAAGAACTGCTAGCTAAGCTAACCTGACCTAGCTTTGGTTGTCTCCAGAATTGGGGATGGTTGATGTTTCAAATTCAGACATCTTTCATTTACACCAAAATAACAGACATTTATTGTGTACCTTGCAGTCAGTGACTATTTAACAGCAAGACTCCCACAGCATGGCCCTCTTTTACTTTATGTTCTCAGTAATGAAAGTCCACTATTGATTTTTCTGTAGCTGCTTGTAACTATTATAGTTGATACATCAATAGGAAAGGAAAGCACAATGTTTCTTAGGGAGGCAGAAAATCAGAGGATATACCATGCTGGGACTGTAAATCATGCCATAATCTCTAGAATTGATAGATGGTTACTGCTAACTTGAAACCCATGGCTTTTCTTGAAAAGACTGGCCTATAATCACCCAATATGTCCTAACAGACTGAGTGCCCATAATAGCACTAAAGGACATAACACAATCATTCATTATGTGTGCGTGCGTGTGTTTAGATTGCCAAACTTTGTCTACTTTATGTCAGAAAAACCAACTCACAATGGTTTTATATCTTGCAGTCCAAATAGGAAGACAAAATTAAATTAATTAGAAGAAATTATCGGTGGATGAACTGTTCCTGAAAGTCATGAATTTGTTTAGATCTGGATGTTTCTTCTCGATTCTGAAGGTTATGGCCTGTTTAAAGGCATTAATTTAGAAGATAATTTTTTCCACGCAGCAAAACGGGCAGGGTGGAGTAATTATAGGTTGATGAAGTTATGGATTCTACTACTCTTAAAGCTTTCATCCTGAGCACAGTTCTGTTCTCTGAACACAGGTGGTCCACCATATTGGGATTCTCTGGGACCCTTGACTCTTGTCCCAAGGCCAGGGGGATCAAAAGAGCCTTGGCCTAGCTCTACAGGTTATGCCAACGATACTTTCTTGGATTGTAAAACTTTTTTGATGGTCACTCATGGCTTTGTAAACTTATGCAAGGACCAATTACAGTACATGACATGCCTGCCTTTATCTAGGAGCATTTGCTGATCCAGAATAAAACAGTCCAAGTAGTAAATGGGAACAGGCTGTTTGCTCATGGCACCACTTTTTTGGGAGTTGTGCCAGGAGGCTTCTGAGTGCAGTTAAAGTACTGGTTATTATTTTTAAAACTATTTATGGCTTAGGGCCTGGGTATGTATAGAACTGACTCTCTGGGTGGAATCTGCCTAGCCAGTAAAACCAAGTAGAGGAGATCTGCTGTGGATCCCAGTCCATATAGGAAGTTGACATAGAACTCTTAAGTATTCAAAAGTATCACCAGACCAGGGGTGAAATCCAGTAGGCTCTGACAGGTTCTGGAGAACCGGTAGTGGAAATTTTGAGTAGTTTGGAGAACTGGCAAATATCACCTCTGGCTGGCCCCAGAGTGAATGGAGATTCTGCAGTATCCGTCCCCTGCCACCCCCACCAAGGCATGCCCACCAAGCCATGCCCACAGAATCGGTAGTAAAACAATTTGGATTTCACCATTGCCCCAGACATAAGGATGGAAGGAAATTGAGATGTGGCTCTTGGATGATATGAAATTATTAATGAAATTTGAAAATTATTGGGAATTAGGTTATTTTGTTTTATTCAGAATATCTGATCCCTTCTTAATTCTGATATGGCAGTAAGTGAGCAGGAAGGGAGTGGGGGAGTTGAAGCTGATCCTGGGTAACAAGAATTAGAAGCTCACTTTCTGCCATATCTGTATATTGTATACTGTATATTACAAGCCAGAGCTGATCTCTGGCTTTTAGAAGGTTAATTTCTAGGCAAAGCTTGAAAAAAAAAATCTGATGATAAGTGACTATGTTGCTCATTAGAAACCTGTGAATGTTGCTGAGAAATCTTCCAAACAAATGAAATGTGGAACTTTTCATCTATCAGTGTTTTATCTCCTGGTTGTCCTAATTCACTGTTTGCCTTCCAAGACTTTCATGCAGTTAGAAGGTAAATATACAGAATGGCAGTCAATATGCAGGAGAATTGCATATCTCCTACTTGTAATGAATGAGCACTTAAAAGCAAACTAAAGTACATGTTATTTCTAACACACAGTATTTAAAAAATTACCTAAGTAATCCATGTTATATTAAAAATGGTTAAAGGGTTTCAATTTTCTGTTTGTCCTGCATGTCACTTCATGCACTAAATCTGCCCATGAAGAGCTAGGCTGGAAACCTGGAGTTTAACGGGAATGAAACCTTGCTTACAAAAGACTGTCTTAGATTCTTTACTAAACATTCATTGGAAATCTGCCAATGATCTCATGGAATATGATTTATTTAATTTAAACCAAAAAATATACATACAAATGGAATTGACAGCGCATAACAAATATGACTAACAAGAATGGCATTTCTGATTAGAATATCAAATTTACTCATGTAGTAATAATTTAGAAAAAAGTGTTATAAATCTTTTACTGTGGATAACACAGAATAAGGAAAAGTTCAGTTTGCCATTTATTTTTAAATCTGACATATTTTCAACTTTGTTGCCATTAAAAACTTATATAAAATATGATCAGCAAAAACATTTAAATAACTTTGTGGCAAATAATTATGTGAACCATTCCTCACCTCAAAATTAAAATAAAATAGTTTACCAGATTAGCCTCATTATCACATAACAGCAGAAAAACCATTGAGTTTTGAGAAGAAATCATTATGTTACAGACAGAAGATTTTCTAATTATGGAATGGGAATTAACACAAAAGGGGATAAACCATTCATTATAAAAACAACATAAGCGAAACTTTCAAAATGAAGCCATACAGAAGAATTATGTCATCTTTTTAGACAAGTAGAGAGAGAGAAAAAAGATAAAAATTCCATCTGAATTCAGTTCAACTGCATAATTTAACAAGTGGTAGGCTTCTGTATTCACAATATTAAGACAGTGTAGGTGATAGTGATTTAAATTTAATTTTGTTTGTTTGCACAAACTACCTACACATTTTGCTATGTGAAAACGGCGGCTTCTTATGTGTTCAGTAAGAGCCAGTTGTTTACCATACATAATGATTAAATGTTTATCATCTGTACAAGTTCCAGTTGCCTCTTGTTAAGTGAGTCGTGAATCAATAGTTGCTCTGCAATTATTTGCTCATTGATAAAGCCTTCATTTCTTAAATGAAGTACATTTATCTGCAGTCTTGGCAGGGATAAGAAAACAGTACACATCAGTTGGTTGCCTATCCTAGCATTAAGTGACTGGACATGGGTCAAAAAATGTCTAACTTTCCTTGTATTGGCATTTCACTTTACAAGCTGTTCCGAGGGAGGCTCTGACAAATCATCCAGGCTGATTTCAAGTAAGGGAAGCTAGAAGGACAAATGGAAAGTTTGGGGGAAAAGAAAACAAGGACTGGATTCTTGCGGATGTGGCTGCGGTTGCCGGAAAGAGAATACGCTAAATAAAGAGAAAAGGTCAGGCATCCCTAAGCAAGGACAGCCAAAAGAAAAAAAAGTTTTTTTATTTTTTGTTAACTGTTTAAAAGAACAATTACAGGTTGTCCTCAACTCACAACCGTTCATTTAGTCACTGTTCGAAGTTACAATGCCACTGAAAAAAGTGACTTACAACTGGTTTTTTTGCACTTAACGACCATTGCCGCATCTCCATGGTCATGTGATCAAAATTCTGATGCTTTGCAACAGACTCATATCTATGACAGTTGCAGGGTCATTTGATCACCTTTTGCAACCTGCTGGCAAGAAAAGTCAATGGGGAAGGCAGGTTCACGTAACCACAGCATTACTAACTTAACAGTGGCAGTGATTCACTTAACAAGTGTCATACCTCTGCCAGCATCTGACTCGGAGGTCGAGGAGGAGCAGCTGGCAGAAAGCAGTGAAGGGAGGCTGGAATGGAGAAAGTGCAGGTCCCAGCAGCATCCAGTGAACTGGGGGTAGAGTCAGAGAAAGACAGCTCAGAGGAACAATTGGGAACAGTGCCCCCACCTGATGCCAGACAGAGATGCAAGGACAAACGGGCTATGGAAAAGAAAAGGTTACTCGAGAGTAAAGATAGCAGAGTGGAGCCTTTAAAAGCCAGCCGTGGATAATTAAAATTTGCTAGGGTCAAAGTGTGTGTTCTTCCAGGCTACTGTCTCATGTCCTTGATATCTGTAAGTAACCAGCCTTTCATCCAACTTTTGTTTCCTGATAAGACTTTAATTACTTTTGGACTGAAGCCACAGTTTGTGGGCAAGGATTCACTTTGGGTTTGGAAAGAAGTACAATTAAACTTTGGAATAAAGAAGGTTTTAGTTTGGGACAATTAAAGTGTGATTGTGTATATTTTCAGTTTTGGGATTTTGACTAATTGATCCGTGCTGGGTCATCACAACAAGCGTGGCAAGACAGGTTGTAAAATGGAGCAAAATTCACTTAACAATTCTCACTTAGCCAAATAAATTTTGGGCTCATATTGTGGTAGTAAGTCAAGGACTACCTGTATAGCTTTGCAGTGAGTGAATGATTGGGTCTCCCAGATTTATTCCCTAGGCATCTCTGCTTTTGAAATGATTTCGGTGAAATTTGAGCACTGCACGTGGTTTCAGGTTTTTGTGCAAGTCTGAGGGAAAAAAAGCTACTCTATTAATGCATAGGTAATAGCTACGTTGTATATACCCTGTTTTCCCGAAAACAAGACATCCACTGATAATAAGCCCAATCAGGCTTTTGAGTGCATGCACTAAAATAAGCCTCCCCTTGAAAATAAGCCCTCCTTGAAAATATTTAAACACAGAGCTGGAAATCAGATGAGATGGCAAGAGGAGTCCCATCTTGTTCCATGTGCCCCAAAATAATAAGACTTCCCCAAAAATAAGGCCAAGCGCTTATTTTTGGGTTAAAAATATAAAACAGGGTCTTATTTTCAGGGAAACACGGTACTTGCATATAAGTCTGTGGATAAGCTGATCCTCAAAATTTTTGTATGTTTTAATTTTCACAATTAGCTTATCCATATTTCTCATAATATTTCTGTTAAAAATGCAGGAGCCTGCTTATCCACAGATGGGCTTATCCACAAGTATATAGGGAATATACAAGTACTTTTAAAAAAGTATTATTACATATACTCCCATTTAATCTGGCACCTAAATTCTTGATTTATCCATAAGTATATACAGCATTTTTAACATTCGTATTGTTATTGTTTTGACCTGTTTTGTTTCTTTTATATTGTTTTCAAATTATTTTCTTTAACCTTTATAAAAATATATATATTTTAGAAAAACGAAAATCTGAGTTAACAGAACAAAATTGTACTGTATGATTCACAATTTGTTCCTCCGTTAACATGAAGCCCGGTAGTTCAAAAAATAAAAGCTATGAATAATAACAGACATTTTAAATGAACGAACATACTTGAAGTGGCCGATGAAAATGGCAACGCAGTAATTATTTAAAATAAATGTGAGCATTTTTCAGATATAATTCAGCTGTTCAGCTGTTTAGAATATCACTGAAGTATGAACACTTGCTTTAAATATTTCATCACAGAGCAAGCTACATAACTCCTGAGACATTTCTGCTGCATTGCCTAACATGTGTGAAAATATCTTACGTGCAGAACTATGGCAAAAGGTGTTGTGCTATTCAGCTAGTAGTTAATTTATATAAAAAAAAAAATTCCTCTATAACAGTAGTGTTTTTATTCCCTAGACATCAACATCTGGAAAGAGTCAGCAACCTCCAATTCAGGAGGTCGAAGATTAGCTGATGCTTAACTTTGTTCTATTTTTTTAAAAGATTTGTAATTCTACAAAGTTGATGCGTATAATTAACAAAACAGATTTTTAAAATAGATCTATATGGTATTATATTTAACAATATAGATGCAACATTAAAATACGCAACAGATTTTTCAGGATTCCTAAATTCTCTGGATTGAAATTACACTGCCCTTAAAATGTAAAAAAAATAAATCCATTCTTAGAGAGGTGAGCAGAAGGAAGTGGGGACAACTTTAGCAAGATTGGCCTTATCTGATTACTTGCCACAACCTTTCAACAAAGGACAGAACCACAGTTTTATCTACTGATTATATGTGAAGATTCTTTTATACCTAGTAATGGGCTTGATTTCTTGTAAGTAGCCAGTTTGGCCTAGTGGTTAAATTACTATGCTAAAAATCAAGAGATTGTGAGTTTTAGTCCTTTCTTACATATAAAAGCCAGCTGGGTGACATTGGTGACACTCTCCCTCAGCCCAATAGGATTGTTGTTGTGGAGAAAACAAGAGGAGGAAGTTGTGTTGGATATGTTTGCTGCCTTGAGTTATTTATAAAAATAATAAATTTACAAATAAAATAAATAAACAAACAGCACAGGTTATACATCAGCATGCTTCTATGAGCATTGCATATACTTTCAGAAGGATATAAAACCATATATTTTCCCTCTTAAGCTTGTGCTTTGAACTGATGTATCTCTCTGTGCATTTTGACTTAAATGCTCTTGGCTAAATCAGAGGCAGACAAGACATGGCTTTTCAGAAAGTCGCTGAACTTTATTTCCAGGAGCCATAAAGGCTCCTGGGAAAAGGATGCAGGGAGAAGTAGTCCAACAACATCTTGGGTGAATCCGCCCGCCATGGCTTATAATACGAACACAGCAGTGATGGGTTGCTCCCAGTTCAGATGGGTTCACGCGATCCGGTAGCAATGACTGGATGACGTCAGCCAACTGGGTCTCACAGTCCGGGAGCTGGGCCCTGCCGCCCGCTCTGGTGCAATTTTGTACCTTTATTTTCCTCTTTTTCACCAGGTGAATCAGCTGATTGCCACACCATGTTTCTCCCAAATGATTGCAAGCATGCACAGAGTGCATGTTCGGTATGCTTGCTGCCATGTGTGCTCTACTGCACAGAGTGCATGTTCAGCATGTGCAGTCACAAAGCAACTGCGCACGCGTCAATCATGTGATGGGAGAACTGGTAGTAAAGGTAAGTAGAACCCACCCCTAGAGCACAGGCAACGTATTTGGTCATGCCTGGCACAAGGAAATATGAGGTATGAAAGTCTGAAGAGAAAGCCAGGGTTTTGGCAGAAAAGGATGTCACTGTATTTCAGGCAGGATTAAAAATAATTAAAAGTCTAAGTGAGTCTTTGGAGGCCAGACTTTTTTAAAGCAGGACAAAATGCATCGCATGCATCATTGCCCTGCAGTTGCTTTCAAGGGCTAGAAGGTTATTTTTGCATTTTTTTCATATTTATTTTTTGTATAGAAAAAAAAGTATACAATAACATTTTTCAACAATACGGCATTTACAATAGTGTATGCCATTTAATTCTGTTTCTTGTAATTCCTAACCAAACCAAGTCCTATCTTAGCCACCAAACTAGATAAAATTCAAATGTGTATTTTTTCCTATCATGTCTCTTTCTCCCCCTCTCATCAATCTATCTATTATCTATCTATCATCTGTCTGCCTGTCTGTCTGTCCCTCCCTCCATGCATCCCTCCATGCATGCATCCCTCCCTCCATGCATCCCTCCCTCCCT
>JANHFP010000706.1:249121-264723 GCA_032468135.1 Calamaria suluensis | reverse complement strand
CTGTACACCGCCCCGAGTCCGTGTGGAGAGGGGCGGTATAGAAATTAAACAAATAAATAAATAAATAAATAAATATTTCAGCTTTAACCACAATACAATGTGGTTAAATAATAGATACAAATTCATGGTAAACTGCTCCAAACTGGATTGCAGAAAATATGACTTCAGTAACAGAGTGGTCAATGCCTGGAATGCACTACCTAACTCTGTGCTTTCATTCCCAAACCCCCAAAACTTTAACCTTAGAGTGTCTACTGTTGACCTCACCCCATTTCTAAGAGATCTGTAAGGGGCGTGCATAAGCGCACCAATGTACCTACTGTCCCTGTCCTAAAATTCCTTTCTACTTGTTACTCTTTTCATGTATTCAAATTATGTTTATACTTTTACCTGTTATATATACTTGGCAAAATAAATAAGTGAAAAAAAAAATAAAACTATCAGATCTCAGCTAAGGACTAAGAATGAGATGAAAGCCAAGTCATTTTAAGGCCATGTCCTTAAAAACATTTTTGTTAGGTATTTTCAAGCACAGTTAGAAAGATCCACAGATGAGCTTTGAGTGCGCCTCATCTGTGGATGAATGTTGAGTGGTGAATTTTGTGCTCTCCTATATAATCCTATGAAATAAGACATCAACAGTCAGCAAGTCATTTTTAAGGCCATGAACTTTAGGAATGAACTAAATCCCTTCAGATGTTTTATTTCTATTCTCATCTCATTCCATTGCATAATGGGAAACTCCATAATATATTGACTCATGCTGCTGCTGAGAGATAATATATGTCCAAAGAAAAAAGACATGGCCCTATTCTGTTCAATTTTCACAATCTTGTTAATGAGGGGGAGAATGGGAGAGAAACAGTAAGGAAGATGGACAGAGTTCTGAGCTCTTTTATAAAACCTCTTCACATTTTGCAGAGCTGGAAAGAATAAAACCACCCTGCATATACAGTTGGGAAAGGACTAAACAGCAGAATGAAGTTGATCTATTTTCATTTAAATAAAAATCAGATAATAAGGATACATACCTAAACTGAATAGCACCAAAAATTTGAGACACACAAATTCTCGTAGATCAAACTGCAGAGATCGTAGTTTAGCTACCAGCTCTTGTGCATGGCTCATGAGACTGTTGAGGGTGGCGCCAGCTTGAGATGCGATGACAGAATAATCCACCTGTAAATGGGTACCAGAATTTTGTTGACTGAACTTAGCCAGGAACATCTTTTTTAGTTCATACATTTGTAAATGGGTTCCTTTTACCAATGAAGTGCTGGGACACAAGGAGGATAAATTTGTACATCTGCATATAGTTTTCAGCTCTGACCAGTTCCTTACCTGAAGAACTCTGAACCACACCCTTCAATTTTGATGAGGATTGTCATCACACATTCAGTACTGAGGCAGCAATATATGCATCTCTCTCTCTCTCTCTCTCTCTCTCTCTCTCTCTCTCTGTATCAGTGGGTAAGACAGCTGAGCTTGTCGATTGGAAGGTCGGCAGTTCAGTGGTTCGAATCCCTAGTGCTGTGTAATGGGGTGAGCTCTCGTTACTTATCCCAGCTTCTGCCAACCTAACAGTTTCGAAAGCACGTAAAAATGTAAGTAGAAAAAATAAGGACCACTTTTGGTGGGAACGTAACATTGTTCTGTTTGCCTTTGGCATTTAGTCATGCTGGCCACATGACCACGGAGATGTCTTTGGACAGTGCTGGCTCTTTGGCTTTGAAATGGAGATGAGTACCACCCTCTACAGTCGGAAACGACTAGCACATATGCGTGAGGAAAACCTTTACCTTTACCTTATCTATCTATCATATCTATCTCTATATCTATCTATAAAATAGAAGAGAATGAGCTGGAAGGGACTTTAGAGGTCTTCTAGTCCAGCCCCTGCTCAAGCAGCAGAACCTATACCATTTCAGATAAGTGACTGTCTAGACTCTTCTTAAAAATATCCAGTTATAGAGTGCCCAAGGTTTCTGGAGGCAAGCTGTTCCAATGGTTAATTGTCCTCACTGTTAGGAAGTTTCTCCTTAATTCTAGGTTGCTTCTCTCTTTGATTAGTTTCCATCCATTGATTCTTATCCTGCCCTCTGGTATTTTTGAGAATAATTTGACCCCCTCTTCTTTGTGGCAGCGCCTCAAATACCAGAATACTGTTGTCATGTCACCCCTATTTTCTCTGTCTGTTCGTCTGTTCGTCCGTCCGTCTGTCTATCAGTCTATCATCTATCTATCATCTAGTTGGCTTTCCAAAATTTAATCACCATTTCTGAGAAAAAGGATCAAATTGGCTAGATAACACCTGGCTTGGTTTTGTGAGGTTATTGTGAGGATAAGAAGAATTAAACACGTATCTCATCCTATCTTATCTATTCTTTTTGTTTTCAAGAGGCGGGCTGAAATAAAATCTTAGTCTTTCTAGATAAACATACTGTGTCACATATATATGGCTCTTACTATCATACAATGTTTTATTAACTTCATATCTCATCTGTTGTCTCATTTGTGTACACCACCCTGTGATAAAGTCATCTCTTTGTAAATCAGGGACATGAATACTATTGCTTATGTAACCAGATTATATCATCCCAACTCAAAAGCAAAATATGAACAAGTTAGGGAATATCCTAAGGCTTGAACAAATAGTAAAAATCAAAAAACAAAAACAATAAAGGATTTGGTTTTTGTAAAATCAACAGGAAAGTGTCTTCTTTGAGACATTTTAAAAGAGGAATGCTTAGCTGAATGATTGGGTAGTGAATGGGAGTATTTTGAACTACAACATTTTATTGTAGAATGAGTTATTTAAATCAACCTTCTACAACTTAATGAGTAACAAATGTGCTACAGTTCAATTTCAAATGTGCTGGAGATATGTTTATTTGGATGTTCTGCTTAAATTATCTTCATGACAGTTCTTAAAGCTACTGTTCAAATCTACCTGGCTTCAGTCTGATTGTCTGTCTTATCTTAAGACAATAGAAAGTATTTTATTTTTTTCAAAAGTTAGAAAACCAAGATAATTACATTTATCTTGTGGAATGAAAGCAAACTCAATGTTTTAAATTAAGTTTATGTTGAGGTCCCTTTCTTCTCCCTTGTTCCTGTTCATGAACTATGGATGAAATCACATTTGAATATACAAAGGTTCACAAATTAATTTCCAGCATAAATAAATGATCCTAAATACTATGGCCATTTAATACCATATTTGTCATCTGTAACTAACATAGGATTGCTGGAAAGATTGCTGACTTCCATGATGATAATTTCCTCTCTGCAATTTGTTGGGAAGATATATTCTTCTGGATGTAACAACATCATAATGTATGCTGCAAGTCTTAATAAAGTAGCTAGAACATTAGGGACCACTAATTTGATTGATCAGAGAAGATGCTTCTTGGATGAGAAGGGAAATGTCTTCAAGGAAAAACAAAGAAAGTCCAGCTGCCCCTTGAAAAACCACCTTTGGTCAAGTTGGTAGATTTACTTAATACTCATTCCTCTTCCTATTTTCCCCTCCACAATAACCCTGTGAGCTGGATTGGGGTAAGACAGAGTGATTAGCCTAACGTCAACCAGCAAGCTTTAAGAGAAAATATCATCTTCCTCTTTCTAATAATAAATCAAGATTTTCCAATGAAACTCATGAATACTGGAACTGTACTCGTCCAATGTAAAAGGAAACCCCAATAGATAGATTCTTTTACCCGCTGCTTCTGGTGGGCTCTTAGGCACTAACTCCTCTTTCAGATGCACTTAATATTTGCCGAACCAGCAAATTTGTCTGGGAGGCAAGTCTTCATCTGCCACTCAGCCAGTGCCGACTGTATTAAATTTTTATATTTATTGACATTTCATTACCATAATTGACTGCACTTGGTTCCCTGGTAGGAGGCACCGGGATGCCTCCTAAGCCGGAGAATTGGTCCCCTGAGTCAGATTTGCAATTAAAAACAAGGCAGAATGGATTTTTTTTATTGTGTAAATATGATGAGTTGAATTTTCAGCTTTAGCTAGAGAATACGGAGAGCCAAGAAAACCTTTTTTTTTCCACGAGTGAGCAAAATTATGACTCAGTGGAAAGATGACCCCCAAAGGTGTCAATCAGTTTATATAAACTCAACGGTGCATGAAAAGCCCCAGTTAATGTCTCTTTGGAGTGGGGGTGGGTGGGGGAAAGTTCCTGTTAAAGAGAATATTATTTCTGCTACCTAGTCAATGGCCTATTTATCTATGAAAGAAACAAATCCTTTGGACCTAATACTTAACTCAGAATCTATGATTGAAAATCATGGAGGGGAGGTAATGCAGGCTGAATCCTGATGTTGATCCAGAGAGAAATTGTATTCAGGTATTGAAGACTTATCCTTGACTGTATTCATCAAACAATTTCGTATAGAACAACCTCTGTGAGATGATTTGTATGTTATAAAATTGCCATTAACAGAAAAAGAGATTTGGATTGCTGCTCTTGGATTCTAAGAGACAGTGTTGTAGAAGCTACAGGATAATTCTGATTTTTCCCTTTGAGATCTAAAAGGAATGACAGCCTCAGAGTGGAAATGCAACACTAAAATAGTTGGGATTTATAGAAGTTACAGAACAATATATCTGGACTGTCTCTGGTTGGAAAAACTATACAGGTAATCCTTGACTTATAACAGTTCATTTATTGAACCTTCAAAGCTACAACAGCACTGAGAAAAGTAACTTATGACTGTTGTTCACTCTTACAACCATTGCATCATCCTCATGGTGATATGATCAAAATTCAGACACATGGCAACTAACTCATATTTTAGATGGTTGCAGTGTCTTGGGATCATGTGATCACCTTTTGTGACCTTCTGACAAGCAAAGTCAATGGGGAAGCTAGATTCACGTAACAACTATGTTGCTAACTTAACAAGAAAGGTCATAGAATGGGGCAAAACTCACTTTACAAATGTCTTGCTTAGCAACAAAAATGTTGGGCTCAATTGTGGTCATAAGTCAAGAACTACCTTATATCTATAGTATAGTATCTTATAAGATGAATTCATCTTATAAGATACTATCTCTCAGTTATTAGGGTGTATTAAGAAAATATATTTGACAAAAAAATATCAAAGGAGTATGATATCAGATAGGCATGGGTAATTACAAAGTTCACCTATCTTACCCCTTTCCAAATTCCATCAAGGAAGGCTTTATAAAGTTGGTACGGATAGTAGAAGTGGGCTTCTAACTGTTAATAGTTTAATTGAAGGATGATAATGATTATACTGATATGTTGTTAGAAAATTATTTCCCTAGAATAAACCGAAGTGGGAATTGGAAGTTAAAATTAATGATCCATGTAGTTAATGAGAAAGTAGTATTTATTTAATTATTTCTTGCATCAATCTATGTATCACTCTCCATATATTTTTGGTAATAAAAAATAAGAACTAACTTGAGACAAATCCATATTTGTGCTTATTTCATTGCTTTTATCTGTGAGTTGGTTTCTTATGGTTTCATATTTATAAAATAATCAGCTTCTTGACACTTTGACCAATAACTGGGTTTGGAATAGGTTCTATTTCATAAATAATTTCATGTGTTTGATTGCTTAATGTATTTTTTGTCCATTTTGAAGCTATGCATTTTTTTATCTTTTACCCCAAAGCAGTTTGGAATACATTATTTTTGGAGACTTTCTCTTTTTGACAAATAATTTCAGTTCAGAAGAAATTAATTCATTATTCCATAAAGTTAATATATTGATATTATACAAATTATTTAAATTATACAAAAATCTTTTTTTCAAGAATATTTTTTTTTAAAAAAATAACATTTTAATTTACAAAAATATTTCCACCTAATAGCTTCAGGGAACAAAAAGCAAAGTCTTTTTTGTGAAAAAGGTTTTCACAAACCTTTTTTGTGAAAAAGAGTTCAGTCTATATAGGGATACATCCTACACAGAGACAGCAGGCAGAATGAAATCAGCTTTCATTAAATTAATTAAAATTTTGATGACTTGTACAATATACGATGCCTGTCATTTTAACATGATATGCCAATAACAGAAGATAATGAATTAAGTTCTGCGCAGACCTCTCCCTATGGATGATGTTAGAGAGGTTGCTAATTAGTTCTAATATGCAAATAGTAAAACTGATAACTCTTCAAAGTGATATAAAACATCTAGTATGTTTATGGACTGTGACTGTATCAAGAGAGAAATAAAAAAAAGCCTAGCCCCTACTATACACTTGTATTCCACCTCATGAAATGAAGGTTGGTATAAAATTGTAAATCTGTATGTAGGCTAGCTTTGTTTATACGTAACTAGATGGATATATCCATAGCTCCTGTTTTGATTTATTTAACAATTTTAAATCTCTCCTTTTCAGAGAGAACTTTCTTCATTTCAGCTGCGCAAGGACAATTGAGCTGAGGAGAAACGACTAATGCAAAGTTATCTAAGCAGGGGTGGGATTCAGCCTATTCGGACTGGTTCGGGTGAGCGGGTTGCTCCGATGATCATCTGAGAGTGAACTGGTTCGCTCCAGTGATCATGTGGGCCAGCCCACCCATCCCTGCGCTATACTGACCTTTATTTTCTTTTTTGAAGCTCAGCTGATAGGCGTGGCAGAGCGGATTACCCTGCATCAGCTGTTTTACTCACCGGGTAAAGGTAAGCTTTAGACTGGTTTGGAAAGAAACTGTGCATGCGTGGAGCACGCGTTTTGGCATGCGTGCAAGTGAAGTGAACATGTGCGTGCGAAGCACATACTCAACAAACCGGTTGTTACACCGATTGAATCCCGCCACTACTAGTATGCTTCCATGATAACGGGTAGATTTGAGTTCTGGCTCATTAATTAAGTAGACGGATCATTAAAATTAAGCCCAGCTCTTCACATAAAGCTGTTTCATCTACTTTGGTAAAGTTGTGGCCCATCAGGTGAACAGTATCACACCAGCCACATAAGAAAACTGATGGCAAAAAAATCCCTCAGATGCAGATGCACAGTGACTTCACCCTGCAACTGAACAAAATAAAGCTTGCCATTGTAAAGAGTGCCTATGATAGTTCTTGCCAGGTGCTAGGACTAGATTTAGAGATAGCAGTCCCATGAAACAGGACTTGGGGGGGTGGGGGTGGGTGAGCTTTCCTGTTCTTGTTATCTGCTTGATTATGGGCTCAACAGCTGAAACAAACAGTGTGAACAGTTCATCATTATTTCAAAAGTTGGCAGCACTGTATGGTCAGCCTCGTGTGAACATTTGTTGGTATGCAATGGGGACATTTAGAGTGTCAGGGGCTATTCCAAAATGGCACGCATGTGATCAGATCCACCCATACCAAATCATATGGCAGAGATAAATCTTGCATGCCTAGAAACAGGGTAGTAAGAAATCAGCTATTTCAGAATGGAACAAAAGAAAGGAAATCACATCTCTCTTGGGGGACCATTTGTTCGAAGGCTGGCCCTGCCAGAGGCTGTATAAATGAGGAGCTTTATACTCGAAACTACAAGTTTCAAGAATACCAGTGGTTGAACTAAGTTATGCCGTGAAGCATAACTATACTATGGGACATGTGTAAGATCTATCTTACTAAAGTTAATCAACAAGTCAAGCATGCATGCTACATGCACTATAGTCTGAAGAGATTTATGGCCATAAGACACTGGCAAAGGATATGAAAGCTGCTGTACCAGCACAATGTCAGCTGGCGCCATTTTGCAAGAAGGAAAAACATCTACACACTCGCAATGGCCAGAGGCCAATTTACCATCCAGTTTGACTAAAGGGACCATTTGTGCTTGTGTTTACTCAGGATTATCCCGGGAATGAAATTTAAGAGGTAAGGTCTGGTCTAAGGCACAGTGGGGGCATTTTGGAGACCTCCCAACAACCATAGGATGGTGTAAAGAAGAGGTGAAACATGGCAAAGTTTTATAATGTATTCTTCAAAGGTGGGATTATGTGTATTGTGATTTTGTGTCTTCTGTGCACAAAACATATTGGAAGGTCTGTCTATTAAGTTAGAAGAATGCTAGGTATTTATAAAGAGCAAGGGTCTTTATTCTCAGATTTCTGCACATTCCAGAATTTTGATAAAGAAATAACTGGGACAGAGACAAACTAAGGTGAGCTGGGATCCCTGTCAGAGTAATAAGAGTAGCAACTGTGTAGTTAATATGACATCTGCTGATTCACCCTTTTCAAGACAGCCATAGCTGATAACAGGAAACGCTAATAGAAGATTGCCATTCTGACAACTGCACTGGCATTGTACTCTGCAATTTGGAGAAGAGTTTTGAAGGGCCCATGAAAGTTGAAAGCTCACTCCAGTATGAATGAGGAACGTGCATTTTACAAAGAACAGAACTTCTTTTTGAATTTCAGAAATGGCCACTGCAAATGGCAGTGTTTATTGCAGCAGTGGTAATGAGGGAGAGTGGTCCAGATGTAGACCCACATCCCTGCTTATCAATCCCTGGAAGATTCTCAAGACTGCATTGTCAAAACTATCTTTAAAGAAAAAATAAAATGTATTTTTAATGAAATCTGTAAAACAAATACAATGGATATTCTTATTAAAACTCTGAAATACAAGCAGCAAAAAAAACCAACATCTGTCACTATCACAAATCCTATGTGTTTTTAGTTCCCCCCCTCCCAAAAAAAGATTTTAAGAATCCATGTCACTCTGTAATTATCTCCTGTCCCTAATTTAATATCAGATCGGGTGGGGTAAGGGATGCAAAATTTGATTTCATGGGACACCTGAAAGGTCATAATTCTTAATGTCAAAATTAGTATATTAAATTTGCTTATTTCCTCTCCCATTCCCATCCTTCTTTCCATTTGTATTTATAATTGAATTTTAAGTTTATGAAAGCGATTATAGGATGACTAAAATTGAAAATGAAATCTGTGCAGCCTTCAAGGTTACTGTGATGAATGCCATCAGAAACATATGTGATGTTGGGTTGAAAATAGCTTGACAAGGCAGGGCCAAAAGTTAGTCCGATCTAGACATGATTTTGATTTAACTGGAGACTGTATCTCCGCCTAGGAGTAAAAGAAACAAACATTTCTAAATATTCCTGGATCTTACAGTCAGTGCTTGTGCCTATTATTTAAATGTGACTAAATGCTGTATGAGGTAGAAATCCCTACTCCTTTATTAATGGCTTTGAAAGTGATGTGTGGAACTACCTGGCAACGTATTTTATTTGAATAAAAAACTTCACAGCTCTTGGAAAATTGTCCCATACAGTGCAATTTCTGAGGCCGTCATTTTTGGAATTATAGATTACAGCTGGGTTGGGACTACATCACCCAGAGTTCCCAACCAGAAATGGTTAGGAATTTGAGGCAATGTAACTGCAACATGTTTAGAGAGTTTGGTTCGGGAAAGTTATAAACCTTTATTGATTGGTTGATTTGATTTGATTTCTATTGCCGCTGAGAATCCTTTGCTGAGATAGGTGGCTATAGAAATTGAATAAATAATAAATAAGGCTTTCCTGAAAATAGGTGATCAGCTTCCACCAGCTCAAGAACCATAGCTTGCTTTGCATGCCACATCGGGGGTTGAACTCCAAAAATTACATCCCATTTTTGGGGGGAATTTCATGAGTTTTAGGGGGTGTCATGCTGCCTTAAGCTTTTCAAGGATCAAAGGACCCCTTTCATTTTAAAATATTTTTTATCGCATCTTTATTATTTTTATAAGTAACCCAAGGCAGCGAGCATACATACTAGTTTTTCCTCATCCTATTTTCCTCACAACAACAATTCTGTTAGGTGGGTTAGGCTGAGAGAGTGTGAATGGCCCAGGTCATCCAGTTGGCTTTCATGACTCCAACAGGACTAAAACTCATAGTCTCCTGGTTTCTAGGCTGACACCTTCACCATTACACCAGATAGGCTCTCTATGGACAAACATTTTAAATGGTCATTTCTCTGGTGAATTAAGTTTTGTTTTCATCTTTCAAAAGAGGATGCAGGACTCACTGGGTAGAGTTGCTGCAGAATATTAAATGAATAAAATAATTCGAAACCTGGCTATCAATTTGGGCCATTTCCCCCTTCAATCCAGGCTCTATAATGAGCATATTGAGTGTAAGGACTGAAAGGCTTAATTTAATTTATTATTTCTTGGGTTATTAATCATGGTTTATAAAACACAAGCAAATTTTGTGTCCATGTATTCCTCTCTTGCTTCTCTTTCCCACCTGAAGTTTCTGAGCTTTATATGAGACTTGCATTATATCCATATCTCTTATTGTATCTAAACTTTAGAACTTTGACTAGACAATCCATGCCCCTATTGAGTCATCCTTTCAGACACATTTTCTTACAGAAGCAAACAGAATGACCATGAGTAATTCTGTAAAACAAAAAAAAAAAAACAACGTTGGGAGAGAGAGAGAATATGTGGCCCAAGCGACTCGTGTCTAAAATGGGACTAAAATTCATAGTCCCCTTGCTTCTAGCCTGGTGCCTTAACCGCTAGACCTACTGACTCTCTTATCCCTTAAATGTCAACCCCCCTCCACAAAAGGGCCTGCATTTTCAGGGGCGCACTGAAGCATATTGTTTATTGACATCAATGAGTTTTTAAACAGCTTAATTTTGACCATGGCCGTAGTTAATGAAGCTGCGATCAAAGGGTTGAACTCACCTGCTTCATATATAACGTATGTCTCCTTTACCTAATATAGAGCACATACAACAATCCGTATAAATGCAAGCGAATGGCTTACATGGTTTAAATTAGGGCTAAGACTCTCTATGTAAATTTTGGAGAGCAATTGAATAATGTGGACTGCAGTCAAAACAAGCAACTGTTTCCTCGTATGTATTTAAATTGAGGCAGTTTAGGTTTCAGCTACTTAAATGCCAGTGGACCATCATTTGGTTTCACTTTGAATCAGAAATAAAATGCACAAAATGCACCCTGCCTTCCCATGACACTGTACATTCTTTTCCATTAGAGCTGTAATAAATGTTCAAAGGGTAAGGTTTTTGATTTAATTTGCCTTGTCACTCTCATTTATTTTACTTGAAAATTACAAATGAGTACGGCCACGACACAAGGATGTTCTCTTGTGACAACCTATCAAGCTCTGTAGTGCTCTGAAGCGGCCGGCGTTCATTTTATTCAGGATGGTGGAAGGGGACTTCCTGAAGAAATGGATCCTAGAGGGCATTTGTTTTCACTTTTAAAGCTGTTTCTGATTCCCTAATTGGGTCTGCCTTTCCCTCCCATGCTCAAACAAGCCTTCGATTTCTGATAACACAAATGTCCTAACTTTGTCCCATTGTTTGGGCACCCGACTACACTTCAGTGGCGGTGCTTGAGACAATAGTACCATAGAGTGGAATGATGTAGATGGGTTGCGGGCACTCCACATTTGAAGCGGTTAGGTAAGTAAATAGAAATTCTGTGGACGCTCTATGATTTATCTCACCTAAACGGGTTTTGCACACTGAACAGATGGGTAAATGCTCTTTAACTTCTAATTTATCCAGTTTTTTGATAGCCGTGGAGAAGAGCCGTGCATAGTGCTGACAACTTTCTTATGACCACCACACCTTCTGCCCAGTCTCATCCCTAATTGTAAGATTTGTGTCAGGGCTGCCCGTTTGATTTTCAATGTGGTCTCGCTCTCTTTATGCTTTAGGTATTTTTGCCTGTAATGTATTTGAACAGAACTCTGTATTCCATTCAAAGTTCCATATTTGTTGAGTATATTAAGAAAATATAAAGATTCCTAAGCGGTAAGTTATACAAATTAAACACTTTCAAAAGGTTTTCCTTCAGTACTTATTATCACAAATGATCTAATCTAGCCTCATCTGCCCTGAATGTTGTTTTCCCAGGAGAGCATATTATCTGCTTTAAATTCATTCAGCTAAACTATTTTATTTTCTTTAAAAGATATACAATTAGCAAAGTGTTAGCCTGATCCATGAGTTACTTGACATAAATTCATAGAAATAAAGGGAAATTTCCATTTATCTCAGTTTTGTTTCTTCCAGCGCCAGGCTTCTGCTAACAAATTTCATCCTCTTTATCTTTCACATGAAAACATTTAAAAATAAATAATAACTTTATGTGTAAAACTTATCATTGGGACAGGCATAGAGAACACTTTCCATTTCAGTAATACTCCGCTGGAACCCATATCTCCGTTCAGTGGAAAATGCTTTCAGTGTGACCCAGCGGTGCTTCTGATCTGTTTAAAATCTGACTATTTGCAAAGTCATTAATTTTTAAAAAACAAGCTCAGCAATTTTATATGCAAACTCACTTGTTGCCCAGTGACTAGAAGGATGGAGCCTTCCTTCCCATGTACCACTTGCCGATAAATATGATCTAGAATTAAGAGTTCACTCCAGCAGTTCTGAAGGAGCTTCATTTGGTCATCAACCTACGTACCAAAACAAAGAAACAAACAAAAGAATACCTTGCGGTTATTGCTGTTGCTCTCTTTTGATTTTTTTTTTTAAATCATGCACCATTTAAATCATGGCCACCATTTAAAGAGTACAAAAAACCCCCACCATTGGGAGATACTTTCACATACATTCTCTCATGCTGCTGCTGAAATACCTTGCAACTGTATTAGTAAGTTTTACGGCAACTGCCCATTTTGTGAAAGCATTTATTTTCTACAAAAGGGCACTGAAGTTGAGGAAAGACTTTAAAGCTGAAATCATTTTCCCAATTGGGATAAGTCCTATTGAATTTTAATAGGTCTCCCCCCACCACTCCTGGAGAAGATACAGACTTCTATTGTAGTATCATGAAATAAATGGATACTAAGTTTTCGTGAGAGTTCATATTTCCAGTCTACAGCCTCTGGGTATTTTACCAATTTTCAGTGAGTTATTTTTGAATTTTCCCCTACTGAGCAAACTTTGGCATTCAGCTGAGTCTGCTTAGTCTCTCTCTTATGCAAGGATGTACTGTGGAAGTAATGCCACTGATAGCCAAGTAGGAGAGGGAAATTATTATTTTTTCTCTGAAAACAAATCTATCTTAGAACTAGTTCAAGGTAGCTAATAAGATCAATAATGAAAACCACAAAAATGATTCAATTGCGGAGGGACACAGCATAAAACAGAAATAAACGATATACTGTAAAAATGACATTGAAAGGAAGAATTAATGTAAATTAATATCTCAAAAGACCAATATAAAACAGCATCAATAAATCTCCAGCATTTTCATTACAAGGTTCAGCTTTTTATCTCACAAATCAAAGACCATCCTGAAAAAGAAATATACTTTGCCAGCCAGCAACATTTCAAAACAGACTAGACAACTTGAATTTCCTTTAATGAATCAGTTATTCTTGCATGCTTGCTAAATGTAAACAAGTTGGGTCAATTAAGTATTAGTTTCAGAAAAAAACACAACTTGTTTCACTAATGTACTTTTGTACATTATGTACATTATGGTTCAAGGGATGATCTATTTAATAAGCAGTATTTTATAGTTTTGTAAACCTCTTTAAGAACTGATTTCAGTAAAATGCCATGTTAAAAAAAATTGGAATGAACTTTCTATAATAATAAAAGAAGAGAAATTAAGGAGAAATGAACTTTAAAGTAAATTACTGTTTGAAAATTAAATTAGGTTTGGCCTAATCAATGAAATAAGAGAACCAAGTGAAATTAAAGTCAGTTAAAACACAATTAACATAAAATATGATTGATAAAAAGGAACAATATTTGTTAGGCATATAAAAATTTTAGTAGTAACATAAAAATACAAAATACAAAAAAATATTTTATTTTTTTAAAAAATTAAAAAATTTAACTATAAATTGTTATTTTGTAATATGTTTTATAAAATTTATAAAGTAGATACTTTGGAAAGTATCTACTTTTTGAAATGATTAGAAGTGTCATGGATATTTTTATTGCTGTTTTAAACACTTATCATTAGACTTAATATTTGTAGGAAGCACAGTCTTGTACAAGTTGGCAAGTGCTGAGAGTGAACAGTTTAATAAATAAATATTAGTCATTTATTTATTTAGTCATTTGTGTATTTAATTACATAGTACTGAAGCTCTGTACTTCAATCTTTAAAGTTGTAGTATTATATGTGTTTATATTTTCAGAGAAGGGAGCCATATTATTTACTATTTTAGAGATTCATAGAGTCAACACATCCTTTCCCAAGGGAATTTATTAAACGTTGGGAATATGATTTTTCCACATATAAAACATCTATTATAAATATTCCTGTTGGTATTTGAAGATGCATATTTATCCTGGTGGAATGTGTATTTTTTTATGAAGTGCAGAAGTATCACCTGATAGCTTTAAGTAGAGTTTTAGGAATGGTTGCTATAATAGTAAACCTAAAATTCAGAATAGGATCAGTCAACTCTCCACAATTTAAGCACTGGATCTGCCTTGTGACACTTTAATGTAACATCATAATTAATTGCAGGAGATGGCAGCCGATAGAGGAAGCTGCCATAGCCTCTCATAAAGGATGGAATCAAAAACTGCTTCTAGATCTATAGAAACGGAGTAAAAGGCACTTTCAGGAGACTTGGTACACTTCAAAGAGAGGTAGTGCAAAGTGATACATTGGTAAATAATGGAAAACTGTGATCTGAAGCTAGCTTCTTCCATTGCTGGAATTCTTTCTTGAACTCTCCAATCAATTGTACAAGCAACAATTTTATGTGTTGACAGCATTTAAAGCTTTTAAAGCTAAAATGCCAAGGCTCTTGCTGTAAGATAAGAGATAAGATAAACTTTACTGTCATTTTTTTTAACCGTGAGCACATTGGCACACATTAAAAATGAAGTTCTGTTACCTGCTCTCAAATAAAAGTATACATACCAGAGGTGGGTTTCAGCAGGTTTTGACCAGGTCTGGAGAACCGGTAGCAGAAATTTTGAGTAGTTTGGGAAACTGGTAGTAAAAATTCTGACTGGCCCTGCCCACAGCTATTCTCTGCCTCCCAAGTCCCAGGTGATTGGGAGGAAATGGGTTTTTTGAAGTAACCTTCCCCAGGAGTGGAGTGGGAATGGAGATTTTACAGTAACCTTCCCATGTCATGCCCACCAAGCTACATCCACAGAACCAGTAGTAAAAAAAATTGAAACTCACCACTAATACATACCCATACATAACACACATATGAGCATTCGGTATACATTAATACACACAAACACACACACACACACACTTACATATACATATATGTATATACACACACTGTCCATTTTGAATACGTAGCAGAAAGAGGTAACTTGAGAATACACACGGTTGATGCTATATGGAACAAAACTGTGACTGAATCTAGATGTTCTGCTTTGGATACCACAAAAAACCCTCCCAGAAGGTAACAAGGAAAACAGGTCATGAAGAGAATGTGTGGTGCCCCAAACAATCCTGCGGACCCTGCTCTAGCATCGCTTATGTGCCATGTCTGGATAAGAAGGAAGTGAAGGCTCCTATAAGATGGTTCCGCCCTAGGCGCCTGATGAACCCTGAGAGGTTCCAGATGGAGCTTAGGCCAATTCCTGAAACCCTCACACGCGGCTCATCTGAGGAGCTGCTAGAG
>JANHFP010000706.1:224633-234849 GCA_032468135.1 Calamaria suluensis | reverse complement strand
AGAATTCTCTAGCCAGAATAGCATAGCTAGCTGGAGAATTCTGGGAATTGAAGTCCACAAGTCTTAAAGCTGCCAAGTTTGAAGACCTCTGTGTTAGAGTGAGCTGAAAGGTAAAGAAGTAAAATCTCATCTCAGATTACAGTGCTATTTTGGATGGATACAACAATCATAATTTGCCAGTTCAGATGTATGGAAGCCTATGATTTGATTGAAACAGGACATAATGTACTACACAAAACTCACTGACAATTTTTCTGTCCATAGTTTGCCTGAATATAAACTATGAATTACAATTTGCCTTTCTATATAAAACAACCAGGCATGGTATCTGTTTGGATTTCATGAATGCCACTTAACTCAGAAATAGTCAATTTAATATTACATAATATTCTGCATTAAAACTACTACTGTTGTAACCTCAGTTTATAACTTTAGTATAAACAAAAGAATTACAGTATATAACAGTTACTTTGATGAATGTATCTTTTCTTTTATCTACACTAAGAGCATATGCACCAAGACAAATTCCTTGTGTGTCCAATCACACTCAGCCAATAAAAATTCTGTTCTGTTCTGTTCTGTTCTGTTCTGTTCTATTCTATTCTATTCTATTCTATTCTATTCTATTCATGCCTGGGCAAATCAGAAAGAGTGAACTTACTGCTGAAAATTATAAGGTGAGAAGATCAAGCTTGCCCCTCAGGAAGATTTCTTGAGGTACAAATGTGAAGATGGGGTTCTTCTAGCAACTTTAATGTTTAATGAGATGAAAAGTTGATTAGTTTCCCCCACCATAAGGCATGTAGGTCGCTTATGCTAATATTTTGAAATGGGCTTTATAAATGTTTAGGGTGTTACTAAGAATTGTTTGGTGAGTTATACGTTTCTTGTTTCTTGTGGGGTCCCCCCCCCATTGTTTTATTTTATTCAAAAGATTAAAATATAAAATCCAAAAGAAAAAAAAAGTGAAACAGAGACAAAACAAAACGATGAAAGCATAAAAAATGTGAATTAAAATACTTTTTAAAATGGATATTTTTTTTCTTTTTCTACTAGAAATGTATTCATTTTGATAATAAACATTTGTCCCCAAGGGATTGGTTATGTCCTAAACCCAGCAAGGGGTGAGTGAGTCTCAGGAAGAAGCAGATGGTGCTTTTTCATACTATTACATCCGTAAGAAGGGAAAACCTGATGTCAGAGAGCAAGTAAACATTGCCCCAACGGTCTACAAGAACCCAATAATCCTCAGATTTTACTGATAGCCTAAGATTGCCATTAAAACTGGTGTCATTGGAAATACTCTTAGCCTGCCAGAGGATGTATCTGGTAGACGGAGTCACATACTGTACTTGGTGTTAATCTGGAGTTTCAGTCTAGAGACACAGAGTACATATTTTGTGGCATACTCTGCTAGACAGAAGTTCCCTGAGGATGGGCTCCAGCACAAGTCCAAAAGTTTGGAAGATTAAACCTCTGGTTCCAGTGACCGACCCAGATTGGATCCTATAAACCTTGATTGACCGAAGCCATCTATTATGCCCATCTAGTAAACCAAATTTATTTTCCTTTAAAAAAAAACCAACTCAGACATCAATGCTTTTGCTCCACTGTTTCTTGCTTATTTTCTGAGTTCAGCATAACACTGCTTTTTGTGAGAGGAATAGTATATATCTTGCTCTTCTAGAGCATATGCCTTACTTGTGGTGGTGGGGCTTAAAGCATTTAAAAACAATGTAGATGTTTAACGATTAAAAAGTCAGAAAAATATTCCCAGAAATGAGCCTAAAAATGTACATTAAAAACAAGAATAGAAGTCTCTAAAGAAACAGAGTAAAGGAGATAGCATTTAAATTACTTGGGAAAAGAATGCCTTCTTGAAAAACAATTTCTCAGATTCCAGATGAGCTGTTTGACAATCTTTTTTTGCCCCCAAATCAAATATCATTTTACTGCAGTTAAGACAAAAGAAAAGAAAAGACATCTCAATCAGAGATGTATAGGGCAGGAGGCAGTGCTTGATGAATCAGAGACCTACATTGTTTTAGGTCTATAAAAATAAGGAACCACAACTTGAATTGTACCAGAAACAAATTAGTAACCAGTGCAGCCCTTACAGGAATGAATTACTAATGGTTCTGAGAGGGAATATCACCGACATTCTTGCAGCTGCATTGTGGAGCATGTGTTTGTGTGGGAATAATAAATATGGAGGTAGTGTCCCACCATACACTCTGCCCCTATTGTAGATGCATTGTGATAAGTTATGCCTCTAAGAGAAGTGAAGAGCTTGCAATGTGCATCTTGATCAAAGCATCCAATCATGCATTTGGACTAATTGTATTTCCCAAAGACTTTTAAAATGTGGCTCCAAGGAAAAAGCACTATTGAAATCCAATCTAGATTAACTCTAATGTGTCCCTGCAATCAGTTCTGATTTCATCAAGCATAGAGAAGGCTGATAATCTGTTCAAAGGAAGGACAGGAGATAAGATCTATACACACAATGTATGTTAACTACTTGAGTAATATTTCCAATCAAGTCTGGGGGTCCTTTTTTGCGCTTACCAGAAAGAGAGAAATTTTTGAAGAAAGAACTATCTCCATTTGTTTGTCATTTATCCTGCAATCTGTACAAAAAGCTTTTAAAAGGACATCAGAAGTAGACATGACTAGCCACCTGCTGATGTACGGTTACAAATTCCACTGACACAACCATGACCCCCAGTTTGTCAAGATTTAATTAAGGATATAATTAAGTCAGTGGAACAGAACACTAATGAGTGGTTCTCTTTCTTTTTAATATGGGTAATTACACCTAAGAATATAGAGCAAGGCAAGGCTCTAAATATGTCATTAAAATGAAGAATGCAAGTTTCTAGTGGCCCAGTTTTCACAAAGTGTTTCCCTTTCCAGCCAGCTAGTTTTGTAGCTGTTTCAAGATTAAAATTCATTCAGTTTCTCTGAGAATTTTCCCGAAGAGAATCTGGAGTGTATCTTTATCAACTTGTTTCTAACCATAAAGCACATTGTTCTCATACGAACAGCAGAACATACAAAGTTTCAATGTTAAAAATGTGGTTGTATGTTCTTCATTTGGTAAATGCCAATACCGATAAGCAATTGTTAGGATTTTAACAATTTTATGATGTTTACATACTTTATTTTCAAGAAAGATAGGCACATACCTTTCAGAACATGTGCTACTATTGTTCTTCTAAACCTTAGCTGTCCTTGATAAATGGCACTTGACAGGTGAGGTGAATTTTGAAGGTTTCACACAACACTTTCATTAAAATAGGAGAAGGTTCAGTTTTGATACATTTTGGCCAATATACTACAAAGTGCAACCAGAACTACTTTATTCCAAGGATGTTCATGTTACACTATGGAAGCGAGGATCTCTAATCTAATTTAATAATCACAGTAGCCACTGCTATTTTAAATATTCACACTAGAGGGATTTGAATGTTCAAGTAAGGTATGATCCGATTTAACAATTCATTAGATTTTTATTTCTAATCCTCCAGACTCATTTTATGGGCATACCAATCCTATGAGATTGATTAGAATTATCAGTTTATGTAAGACCTCACAAGAAAAAGCTCATTCATATTTTACAAATCAGTTGTGTTTAAGGACGTGGACATTTCAGTAGACTTTGGTATGGTAGCAAATTTCTTCCAATATACATTTAAATTAAAAAAAGAATCACAATCAATCATAGCTTAATCCAATGTTTACTCTAGCCCAGTTCTTACAAAGAGTAGATGAGCAAACCTGCATTTTCTGTATCATCATAGCACGATCACATGACAATCTACTCTATCATTGGGGGGAAATTCTTAATAAATGGAAAGCTAGAATCTCACACTCACATACACAAAAATCATTTTAGTATAGAAAACTATTCAAGTCATATAAACGTCTACTGCAGCTTTCTGTAGTAGTGAGTCACCATAGACATATGAAAATGGTTCACATATATAGTAGCAAGGGGAGAGCAATACTTCTTATTTTCACAGGTTTAGTACAGCAAACTAAACTCAAGTAGCATCTAAATATTGGTTCTAAATTCTAACAAGATTTTATCTTTGAAATGTCTATAATTTGAAGTGGGCCAAACAAAGCAATTCTTTACAGCCCAGAATGGGAATAAATTATGTCATTGGGCCAATCATAGAGCTGGATGATGAACCAGTAGAGTAAATTTGGACTGGCCTTGCATATTAACTGGCCTTGCATATTAACATTTATATCAGATATTCTTATATCTAATCTGTTTTAGTTTCCATGTAAGGCAGAGTACTCTTTACGTTTGTCTAGTTCTTGATGGATTTCAGCTGTTATAATCCCTGGATGTAAAAAGATGAAGGGAGTCCAGTGCTATCAATCAAAAAGCCTGGTGCAACTTCTCCAGCTTCTCTCTTTTTCCCCACTTTTTCAAGGGAAAAGTAGATATAAAAGAAATTATGGGGAAACCCTTCAAAAATTCCATGAATGTTGTTAAGCAATGTAAGTCTCAGTGGAAGGAAATATCTGTTTTACATTGCCACTGTAAGTGTCTTGAATTATTTCTTGAATTCAGCAAAAAATGCAAGAAGATGAATAAAGTGCAGCTGATTCTAGGCACTGAGAGATGCTGTTACCATATATTATTGCCAGACCAATAACATGGCATTTCAGCACTGCCCTTCTTCAGTTTAAGGAAGCTATAGAAAGCTGTAAGATTCATCAGAGCTACTGGACGTGCCGTTAACTTTAATAGCCTTTCACCAATGTTACTTGCTCCAAACGGCTTCACTACTGGAAGAATCACTGCTGAGTGATGGGCATCCATATACATCACCTAAATCAATAAATACAAGAGGAGGGGGGATGAATATATTAATAAGCCTTTGCTACTAGATTTGTAATGTATTATATATAGACTGCATCATCAGGTGCAGTGCCTGGTGATTACCTCATTAACTGGGAGCAGCAGATACTGTTGCTGTCTTTAGAAATACAAAAAAAATACTGTTACAAAATGGGCTACATGGCTGTTGTTATTGTTATTATTATTCCTTCTCTGACATGAACCACTGTGCCAATTATGAGCTTCCTTTGATTCCCTTCTCTAATCACTTCTGTCTGGAAATTAGAGAAATCCCAGAGAGGACCTTTTCCAGTCACTGTCTTACATATCTAGACATATTTTCTTTATATCCGCTAATGTATTGTTATCTTTCAAATAGTAGGCACTCTGTTGTGTTCTCATGAAACTGCAATAACTTATACATAGGAGTCCCACTCTTGACCTGGCTTATGATTATTGTTTTATCAGTGGTTTCTTAGCATTGATTCATTGTTGTTTCCTCTATTGTATAATATGGTATTTATTATGGGGTCTTTTTGGAGGGGGGAGTCAACCTGATGTTATTGAGTGAGAACCATTTGCCAAAATTAAGAATCAAACAAACAAATGCCCAAGAGACTCAGTTGCAGTTATAATTCCTTAAGCATCCTGGCCCTTTATCATCCTGTTCAGACCAACCTCCTGAAATCCATCAAAGATGACTCTACCTTTCACCTGATGCCGTAGAATTATGGGAATCTTCATTCAGTGGAGTGCTTGGTCAAAGAGCAAAGCAGGGTCAATGAAAAATTAATTGAAAGAAAACCTGTAAGGCTTCCTCTACGGGAAGGGGAGATGGTTTCCTCCCGTCCCCTTCTCCAATTAGGGAGGATGTCTGTGATATAAACAACTCCTTTGTATTCTCCACAATAGATAAGGTTGATATGAACATTGTTTTTTTATAGTACTGAGCAACCAGCTTTTCTGCCAAGATTATACTGTCCATTCCCAGCTGGTAACTTATATTTCACAACAGCCTTTTATCCATTATCAAAGCAACAAGCAGAAAAGCAAATTCTCCTGATCTCTAATGTTCTCTCTTCAGGCTTCTCTGCAGAGTCCGATGCTCTAACCTTCCTGTTAACAAGCCCTCCGATCTCCTTCTGGGCTGCTATCTGCTCTAAAGGTTCTCTCCTGTCTTTGGTTTGCTTGTCTAACCTAAATGCAGCAGAATTCCGCAGGAGTGGAGCATAATTTGTTTTTACAACTGTATATTATCTAGAAAGAGGGTCTGGGAGAGGGAATAGTAAGAGATCCCCCTCCCCTTCCTGAAACTGTGGTGTTTTTCCCCAATGCTTGTAGCACAAAGAGGCGTGTGCCCAGAAATGAGGTTAGGTACAATAGTACATAGCAGTATATCTCTTTGAAGTTTATGGCTGTGCTGGCCTCATCTTATCAGACTTTAATATCTCTGAACAACCAATGTAGAACTGAGCAAACAGAAAATATCCAGAGAACAGAAAGGGCATCCATCTAGGAGAGGTTGCTATTGGTTAGATGCTGTAGTGCTAAACTGACAAGGCTACAAATGCCACAACTTTCCATACTCTTAATCCTGGAACAGAAGCATGTTAGTGAACTGACCATTATAATTCAGAACATCAAAGCATCTTTAATTCACACTCAGAGGGTATCTGGTTATATTCATTATGGAACCGCTTAGAGCTGTATTAATTATTCAGTGGTTTGGTTTTTTTTTAGTTCCAAAGTACACAACCTGTTTGGACTACTGACTGCATTTGGGGCTTTGATGGGGGCTATACTCAAAAAAGCCAAGGAAAAAACCCCCACCCAAATCTAATTAATTAATTAAATGAAAGCCAGATTGCATTAATTAAATATATTTAGTATGAAGATCTTCGTCTGCTAAATCATTTTCCCCTGTCCTGTTAGAAATAAGAGTTCGTGACAACTTTGGAAAGTCTTTATAGGCTGCACTGAACAGGGATTTCAGTATTTTCAATTTACTGTTTTGGGAAATGTAGCAATGAAGTTGGTAGAAAGAAAAACAATGCACCAAAATTTATACTCATAAGGTTTTCCTGTGGCATTGCCCCAATCTTTCCTTGTTTGCCTAATTTGCAATAATGGAGTTTCGATTCAATAACTCTAGTTGCAACTAGGATAATTTATTTTGTATACTGGCAGCAGTACCTAATATGCATTTGTATGCAATCTTTGCTTATTAAAATGTTTTCTGTTTTTAGCATTTTTCTGTTTTTAATCTTTTTTAATTGGCTTGCAAGTCAAGTCATTCAGGGGAATCCTGTTATTGGGCAAATTAACAAATGAAATAAACTAATAAAATATCTCTGAAGGCAACAATCTTCAACTGTTTATTTTATCTAGGGAATTTATATTGCCTCCTACTCCCACATGGGGAGTAGTGGCTTCAAGGTGGCTTGTTGTGATGTTTTCATTAAGATGTTTGTTCAACGGTATGTTTGTTGCAGCATAAACAACATAAGCAACAATTCTCCTCACATTTTCAGTAGGTGTTGTCATGGGTTATCATGTTTTACTTATATTAAGAACAGTGAACAGTTATTTTTATAGCAGCTATTCTTGTAAGTAAGTACCAAAATGCTGCACTGAACTATATTTCATAGCCACTATAATTAGGATAATATGTTCTAATGTAGGAGGCAAAAGAGCCTGTATTTCTATTTTCTCCATGTGCTGATTTGTAAATGATCTAAGAATCAAAACCATCTACTGCCCAGAAGATACAAGGAAGGAGGCTGAAGAATGGCAACATTACATATTACTGCATTGAAAAATTATTCTTAAAGTCTTTCTAAAATATATCTACAATATGAATAACTATCAGGGATATATACCAGAAAATTAGGAGCTGTTTGCCTAGGTTTAAAAGTAAGTAGCTGGAAAGCAATACCAGCCAAAAAGAGAGAGATAGGGTAAGAGAAAGTGAGCTGTGCTATGGAGCTTTTGGACAATTGCTTCATGTTAACCCTAAAAATAGGTGTTGCCACACTCAATTTGCTGTTTGAATAATTGTTGCTCTTTGTAAACAACCTATGTGAAACTAAAGGAAAATTATAAGTAAAGTAGTGTGTTTATAAAATGGAGGACAAGATATATGAAACTTTATGGATGTACTCCATATTATTTACTATGCAGAGTAACAGAAGCAAAATACGCTATGATTTTAATCTTGAGCTAAGTCAGTCAATCAGAATAGAGCTGGAAGGGACCTTGGAGGTCTTCTAGTCCAACCCTCTGGTCAGGCAGGAGACCCCGGCCTGGCCTGTACCATTTCAGATAGATGGCTGTCCAGTCTTTTCTTAAAAACCTCCAGTGATGAAGCATCTGCAATGTCTGAAGGCAACCTATTCCACTGGTTAATTGTCCTCACTGCTAGGAAGTTTCTCCTTAATTCCAGGTTTGCTTCTGACTGTCCTTGATTAGTTTCCATCCATTGTTTCTTCCCTTGCCTTCTGGTGATTTAGAAAATAAGTTGAATCCCTCTTCTTCGTGGTAACCCCTCAAATACTATAATACTTCTATCATGTCACCCTAGTTCTTCTTTTCCCTAGACTGACCATATGTCTAATCTATACTTGTACCTTTGGTAGACAAATCAAACTGCACTATTTTTTTTTAAGTATAAATTGAAAACTTCTAGTTTATGAGGAAAATCTTACATTTGAATGTTTAGGCTTTCAAAATGATAGCAGATAAGGTTGATTTTTGACATTTTCAATAAACAATATGACTGCTAGTCAAAAACCTTTCTGCCCAGTAATTATGTTGTGGTTTTTTTTTACAGTTCAGAATGCTCTATATTTTTTTACACTCAAATCATGTTCCGCTTAGTAAGAGAAGCAGAAGTAGATGGGCTCATCATAAATTTCCCCTGTTAACACAGCCTGTACTTGAAAGAGTCAGCTACAGTAGAATAGGAATTACATAAACTAGCATTCCGTAGGTTAGAAGTTTCCACGCGAGTTAAATTTCCACTTCCAAAATTCTCAAGCACCTTTCTATTTTTAGTTAATCCCCTCTTTCAGTTCATTGTTGGATTTCTTTGAAAGTATAGGTCTCCATTTTATATGATTTGGCTTTCATTTGAGATGATTTGGTTGTTCTTTAGTCAATATAAAAATATGTATGGCTCAGTATTTTTGGGTTTAAAGAGAGATGGGAAGATAAATCAGAACAAGAAATAAAATACATTATTTTTTCTTTAACACTTTGTTTTTACTTTTTACCTTTGATGTTAATAACTTATACGTGTAAGTATATTATTGAGTATATATACTATATTATATGTAAATCTTATTATAATGTAGTATACATTGTAATTAATTATCTGTTTTAATTGTTATTCAATAAAAATCATTTTAAAAAGTTTTTCACAAGAAGATAGAGCTTGGATAAATTAAGGAGCTCAGCTACATTCTTGATATTGGTTTTCTGCACCCTGAGGCCTCCCTGTCTGAAAATATCATTGTCTTGAGTTCTTCTGTTACTCAGAATCTTGATCTGAAATGGAAGCTTTTCCTGACTTGATGTTGCTTCTTGATGTTGCCTTTTTTGTGGGTTTTGCTAGGCTGCAACCCTGTTAGTTCCTGTCTTGAGGGCAATAGCATTCACCATCTTGTCCATAGACATGGAAAAGCCATATGGGTTTACACCAGTGGCGGGTTTCAAATTTTTTTACTACCGGTTCTGTGGGTGTGGCTTGGTGGGCATGGCAGGGGAAGGATGCTATAAAATCTCCATTCCTACCCCAATCTAGGGGAAGGGTACTGCAAAATCCCCATTTCCCCCCGATCAGCTGGGACTTGGGAGGGAGAGAATAGATGGGGGCAGGGCCAGTCAGAGGTGCTTTTTATCGGTTCTCCAGAACTAGTCAAAATATCCGCTACCGGTTGTCCAGAACTGCTCAGAACCTGCTGAAACCCACCTCTGGTGTACACACCGATGTCTGTGAGACAGAGTCAGTAGGTTCACAGAATCACAAGAGATCTAAAGCCTCATCTGAGAATGATCAGGTGACTGGATACTTTTTGAGAGTAAGTTCAAGACATTCTGTCCCAATCCCACCAGGCCTTACTGGTGGCCAAGGACACACAATTCCTATTCTGCAATATTTGAGGCATCAACTAGTCCATCAAGACGACATACAAAAATGCCTCGCTAATTCAAGAGAGTAGTAGAGGATTTCTACTCCTTATTGGAACGTGGGGTTTTTTAAAATGTCTTTTTTTTTTTTTTTAAAGTTTTATTGTAAAAATTTTGAATACAGAAAGAAAAAAAATTTTTTTTTGTTAAAATTTGCATATCTACAATATC
>JANHFP010000706.1:183086-196993 GCA_032468135.1 Calamaria suluensis | reverse complement strand
GAAGAGGGCGGAGGGATCGAAGACCGGAGTTGAAAAAAAAAATCGCTTTTTATTCCCGCCAGGCGCGCGCGAGGTGAAGCCACACTCTTTGGTTCTGTCCAAGAGCCCCTCCCCCGCCCCCCACAGACGCTCCTTCCACAAAGCCCGCGCTCGGCTCGAAGTCGGCGAAGCGCGCGGCAGCCCAGGAAAAACGAGGAGCTCCGAGTAACTTCGGCTCCTCAAGCCCCGCCTCCGACTGTGGAAGGGTGGTTTTTTTTCCCCTTTTCCACCCCTCCCCCTTTTCCTTACTGTAGGAATGTCTGTCAAAGTCCGCCTCATTCAAAAAGTAAATTTAAAAAAATCCCACTCCGAACTGACCTCCTTCCAGCGGCCATGTAAACGCCGGCACGAAGCGAAACTTCCAAGGCGCGTTAGGGACGCCGAGGCCTTAAGAAAGCAAAACAAAGCTGAGGAGAGGCCGCCGCAATCGGCCGGCGCTATTTCGTTTTATTAACGAAAGTTTCCCGCCATGCCTAAAATCCTGCACCGCACCTGCCCGGTCGCCCAGTGCAAATGTTTATCCGGTGCAAATGCAAAAACCGGCGGCCCTTTGCGACTGGCGTTTAAACTGCATCTGAGCATGGATTCTTTTTTACCCCCCAAAAATATTCACGCTCCGAAAGCGGTCCTTAAAATGAGGATGTTATCTCCTCAGAAATGAGCCCGAGCCCCCATGGCTGTCGGGCTGAGGTGCAAACTGGGGCACACGGGTTTGGGAGGAGTGGGGAGAGTTATGAAGCCTAAAACATAAAATATTTTAAAAGCTGTCGAACATTTAGGAGTGCGAGTTAGAGCTCGCTTTGCAGCAACTACGGTATTTTTAAAGTTCTCTCTCTCTGCAGCTAATGTTGTTTCCAGTGTAATCCTTAAAAGCGATTTGAAAACGACTTGTGATTAAGCAAAGTCTGAAAATCACCGGAGGTGTATAACGTCTTTTAAACAGTTTTTATTAGTTTTTAATATAGCATACAAGGAAAATACAAAAGTAAATAGAAGAGCAAATAGGGAAGGAAAAAGTGAGGGAAAGAAAAGGGAGAGAGAGAAAAGCATTGACTTCCCACTCTCTTTGATGCAGTAGAATGTGGCATTAACATCAAGCATCAGCTTTTTTTACTTTTACATATTTCTATAACAACAAATCTATCTAATAAGTCAAACCCAAAATCAAAATTTCATTTTTTCCACCTCAAGCAAAAAGTCCAGAAGTGGTTTCCAAGTAAAAAGAAAAGTATATTTTTTTTATTTTTTGATCAAAACAATCAATTTAGCCATCTCTCTCAAGCCCATCAATTTTTGCAGCCATTCATCAATTACGGGGATTGAGCTGGAGTTGTATAATGTGAGGGGAAGGGAAGGCTTTCCCCAAGAGAAGGAATCTTGTCAATTAGGTCTCTTTGGACCACTGGTGGGAGATGTCAACAATTAGGAGAGTAGTCCCCTTAAAAGGACCTGCTAGAATTAGAACCTGGAGAAGAGAAACCTTTCTTTAATGGCAAGTGACCCATCTCCAAACTCTTGAGTTCCCACTGCTCTAGCATCCATAAGAGTTTGTGCTTTCATTGATCTAAAAGTAAATTAGTTTGGCTTCTGAAAAGGAATAATATGAGGAAGGGGTAATCTGTGTGAGGTTGATTTGGAAGCAGCCAAACACTTCACATAGAAATGCCCAACAAATTTGTGCATTTTTATCTGCAAGGAAGTATAATTGAAAAAGCACCTTTATACATAGGATTGAACTTTTCATAGAATGAGATGGCAATAAAGATCAGTTTCCTGTATCTCTTTCCTGCTCTCTGTTGTTTATATGATTTTTTTTACAACCCAGATACAAAATGCCTTGATGAGATTGGGATTGTAAGGAATTTTAACCTATCTATCTTCAAATTGCTGCAATGAAGCAGTATACATGGGCAATAACACTGGGAGAGAGAAACGTTTGGGAAACATCTTTTACATCTCTTCTACATTACACTTATTTCAACGACAACATCCTCTAACATGGATCCTTAATATAGTCTTTATCTTGGTAGGAAAGTTTATGATTTTAATACTTCATGCAAGCCACATTACAGTTCCGCATGGAGCACGAATCCTGTCATTGATTTAGACAAATTTTGACATGTTCACAACTTTAGCAAGACCTGATATTTATTAGTATAATTAATATTTCTCTTTATTTATATGACTGACTATTTATTGCTAATCACCAACCTTTGTTTACCCAGCTAGCCTAGAACCTGCCTATATCAGAGGCATGCAGTCCTTACGATAAAAAAAATGTTGCACCTGATCTATATATACAGCTACACTTTAAATCATTTCTGGAAGAAATGCAATATATGCTGTTTAAAGCAAACACTTAAATGAAGTCAAATCCTTGCTCAAGTACTACCTCTTGATGATGGTGCTTAAGTGGACCTGTTTGGAAAGTCTCCCGGCAACAGGGAAATGCTTTAGGCTGCCATTTCTATTGACTGGATGGCCATAAACTTTATACAAGCTGTAGAATTTCACAGGATAAGTGACTTGGTTTGTTTTCTCTCCCCACCTAGCTGACTTGATTGCTAGCTAACTTTCTTTCCTCTACCTTTGGCAGTGCTGGGGTTTATCCTTTCAGCCAAACAGTCAGCATTCCTTAATATTACAAATATTTTACCAGAAAGCATGTGATTTTATAAGAGTTGAGGAAATAAAAGAAATAATAGACACTTTAAGAAATTTATATTAGAGTTATGTTGCTGGATAATTCTAGGCATTTGAAGTCCATGTTGTCAAAGGTTGGAAAACTTGTTATATGGTTTTAGAGCTCAGTATTAAGAATTCTGGAATTCTAAATTAGGTAGACTTCGATCTGATTGAACAGCACTCCTAAATTCTTATTCAATACACAAAATCATATAATGTTCATGTACCTACCAAATCACACTGAAAATAAATTTGTTGAACAACAGCAATCAAAGGCAGTTTGTAGATTGATTATGAATTTTTGCCACATCTTGCATATCACAGGAATCAGATATCCTGTGGCAAAAGGAATTATATTTGAAACTGCAAAAAGTCCATTAGTTAATTCCAACATCCCTTTCTATGAAGGTCTAAATCTAATTAAAAAGGACATTGTAGTGATATATAAATATTAGGGGCCCTGGTGGACAGTGGTTTAGAATACAGTATTTCAGACAAACTCTGCCCACAGTCTGGAATTTGATCCTGACAGGATCCAAGGCTGACCCAGCCATCCTTCCGAAGTCAGTAAAATTCAGACACCTATTGTTGGGGGCAATATGCTGACTCTAAAAACTGCATAGAGAGTGCTGTAAAGCAGGTGTCACGAACCTTTCAGACCTCAGGGACCACAAATTCATAATTTTAAATCCCACGGACTACTAATATGATTTTTTTTAAAAAAAAATATAAATAGTATTTAGTGCAATATAAAAATGCAAATAATTTTTCTGCGGACCACCAACATTTTCTCATGGACTACCAACGGACCACGGAACACTGGTTGGTAACTGCTGCGGTAAAGCACAACGAAGCAGAATATAAGCCTAAATTCTATTGCTATTGCTATATAATTATGATAATGTATATGAAACTAGCACATATGTGGGAGGAAACCTTTACCTTATATGAAAACAAAGTCAAAATCATTCTATTTACTCCATATTTTCTTCTATTTTATTGTGATAAAAGAAAATCAAAATTTTATCAGTTGTTTTAATGTAGAATTTAATTTAACTAAATTTATCACTTTAACTTCAAGGGTAATGAGAAAATATTTCATGTATTTTCTTCACTTGCCTCACTCTGCCCCCAAACAAATTGCTGAACTATTTTCTATAATCTAGAATGAAATGTCAAATCTTGGTTTGGTCCAAATATTACACTTAAGATGCAATTAATTGGTGAATAACAACCCCAGAAAGTGGGCACAATGGTGATGAAAGCTAAATGTGATATATAACCTAATAAATCAACTAAAATTAAGCAATATTTCTATTTATTCAATTGTCCAATCTGGACTCATTTAAAATAATAAGTCATCAACAACGTTTGGAGAACTTTTTCAGGTTCCAATCAAGATATTGGATGGAGGTGAAATATCTTCATGGCCACATTGTTACTGTAGTACAATACCCACACCTACACCTACAGCCCACTGAGAATCTGATCTGTATTCAAAAAACAGGTAACTAAATAAACTGACAATTAAGAGCAACCTCCCAGCCTGCATGGTCTGAGTCCCAGAATTCCCTGGCATGACTTTTGCTAAGATTCCTCAAGATTTTAAGCCAAACCTGAAAGTCCCAAAAGTGCTTTTTCCAAGAAGCAACTGGACTTTCTGGTTTTTCAAAGCTGAAGAAGCTTCTTGGATGAGAAGTAAAACGTCTTCAAAGAAAAAAAGAGAAAGTCCAGTTGCCTCTTGAAAAAAGCACCTTTGGGACAAGTATGACCTGGATGACTGAGAATCTCCATAAACCAAACTTGAAAGGTATCCAATTTGTATCAAGTTGGTCAAAAATATTGTGCATTTCAACTTCCATCAAAACTGTGGTTAGGGAGTATGTCAGAACTTCCCAGAGTAGTGTCAACTGAAATTTGTAAATGCGGTAACGTACCCTGAAATAATTTACAAATAGCTGTTATTTGTAATAGTCATTATTCAAATCTATATATGTAAATTCAACTACAGTACATAATATGGTTGCAGTAGGTTTCATTCAGAATGAGGGAAAGGAGTTGAATTATTTATTTAAAAAAGCCCTTGATGATATATTGATTGTTCAAGTTTATTTCAGCAGAGCAGACCTGAGTGGCGTATCTCTGTTCCTTCTCATTATGTTACAACCCACTTTTCATTAGAACATCTCTACAGCTAATGCAACACTGATGGTGGATCCTTTGTAGAAATTAAACATAAGGTATCCACTGATAAGTATATGGTACAATTAGGACAATTGCTTGCAGGTCTGTTAGAGGTTGGTGCAAAAGATTGGTGAATAAAAATGCCAATGTTTACAGACTGAAAAAAATGTGATTAAAAAAAAACTTTTAAAACAAGCTTAGTGAGATTTGAACTTCAGTTTTACAACTTGGAAGATTGGGCCTGATAAGGAGTGTAATAATATTTTTATAAATATCCATGCCCAAAATAAATCCTAAATATTTGTTTTTCATTGAAATAAAAGAGAAAGATTCCATTTGTTTGCTGCATATGTATGTATATATGCATGTGTGTAAGTGTGTGTGTATATATATATGTATATGTATAATCTATGCATGTATGTGTATATGTGTATTGAACAATGTTATATTGAACAATTATGTACCTTGATTTTCATTGCAAAAAGAAAAACTACGTCTTAAACAGTTTCCCCATCAGAGTAGTACTATGCTTATTACTCAGAAGTAAATCCAATTGTGTAAATACAAGATTAATCCTGTACTGGTGCACAAATCAATAAGAATGAAATACCTTGCATTTGCTGACAATGAATGCAATTCTTTATATGTTACAGAAAGCATGTTCAGTATAGAAATCTTATATTCTTTGAGTGGAATAAATATCTGAAGATAAATCTATTGCCCTAAATTTTGTTATATTGTAGCACATCTCTATTTACATATATAGGAAACTGACACAAATGAAATGTTTGGACCACAAACCCAAAGGCATTGTAATCAAATACACACACAACACAACACACAAACACACAGGCATCCAGATAAGGACCATGATATGATAAGGTGTCACTAAATAAAAGTAATATTTCACTTCAGTGAAATGAATCTAGAAAATATTAATCCATGTTCCTTTCAAACATCCAATTTGAATTAAAAGTATCCAGAACTTTCCTCTTGATTAAACGGATAAACAAATCCTAAACATAGAATGTTTAGCAAGAAGCAAATATGGGCTGAAAATTGTACATGAAGGATAAAAAAGTAACATGACAATCTAAAATACTGTACCACCTTTTGGGGGTGGTTTCTCATTTCCATTTAGTATTTGATTTGTTTAAAATGTTATTTTACAATGCTGTATTTTAAAGATAAAATCATTCAAACTTAGATTTTGTATAATGCAGTTTTTCAAAGGTCTGCTTCACTTTCAACTGTCATGAAACTGTTTTGCTATTAGGCTTAGAACTTTATATATAAATGCGGCATACCTAGTATATACATGCTTTCCTTTTTACTTTATTTCAGTAAAAATCTCTGAATTTTGGATTGAAACATGTATATCTGTTTGCTAAATTTCAAGAGATTTCAGCGTATGTTCAGCTGCTTTGCTGAAATAATTGGAACTTCAACTTGGTTTGGATAAATCTGTTGCTTGAAGAAAAACAGGCTAATTTAATCATCAGCATAATGGCAGTGTCCTTTTAACTATATTTATTGCAACTGAATACTTTTGAAGAATCAATTTATTATCTATGAAGAGATTCTACAATGATTATTCTCTATTATGGAATGCCCAGGAAGTCTTGGGTACAATTCTGTCTGAAAGTGTTTATCAAAAGAGTTGGAAAAACTCTGACTTACCTCCTGGAAGAAGCCCATGTTTTATAGGTTCCTGAGTGTTGCTGGTATCCGAACTAGAAGACATAATTAAGCGCAAATATATAGTGCCCTTGGGTTGCAGGTATACAGCATTGAACACAGCAAAAGGTGAGGCTTGTAAACTTCTCTGGCCTTGGGACAGCGGCTACAGTAACCTTCAGTGAAAGTCAGGAAGCAGTCCATCAACGGTGCGCACTCACAAACACACACATGCAAACGAAAAATCCAATAATTCAGAAAGTAACAGGCCGGGCTTTCAATGGACTCTGTACTTTTTCCAGCATTAGTGACCCTCTGTAAACCAGCCATCCCATTTGGTGATGGTCTCTAATCAGGAAAATCAGGAGCTGGGATAGGCTGGGCTTGATCACATGACCCCCAACAGGTTGATAAGCAGACCCTGTTATAAAGTGACAGCAAAAAAAAGAGAGAGATAAGAACTCTTGGCAGATAGCAACAGAGAAATGATTAACTCTGTGTTGCAGAGGTGCTGTGAAGCAGAGAGAGGAAGGCTGTAAACCTGTGGGGGTCAGAAGATCATACAGAGTGGATAACCTCCCTTCCCCATAGAGCTTCCATCCCACTCTAAATGGCAACACCTATAAACTCATGTTGGTGACCTGCCTCTTGAAGTCATCATTTCTTTACAGAGTGGACAACAACGCTGAGCTTTTTGGGCTTCTGCAAATATCTGGGGAAGGCAGAGCAAGCAAACATTCCTGCCTTAACTTGGGCCTACAACATTTATTGCTCTGTATTCCAAAGCAAACCTATGGTGATTTTCTGTTTGACACAAACATTTTATTGTACCTATTCATTACACAGGGGACTAATCCCAGCTTGTTTGCCTGTTAGCCAGCAGTTAAAGTTATAAACTCTCTCCTCCTCACTCCCTCAATAAGTTAAAATTCTTTATTGCATGCTTGAATATCATTTTCCAGGAGAAAATAAAGGCATCTGCACAGTTGCACTGAGTTTCTGCTCTTTGTTTGGTTACCTGAACTGAATGAAGCATTTTTCCAGATTCCACAAACCTTAAACATTATATTGAGGTCCCAGCAACAGTATTTGTAGGTATACTGAAGGATTTTAAGAAGAGATTGGACAACCATTTGTCCGAAATGGTATAGGGCCGTGATGGCGAACCTATGGCTCGCGTGCCACAGGTGGCACACAGAGACATATTGGTGGGCACGTGAGCACATAAAGTAATTGGTGGAGTGCATAGAATTATGGGTGTGGGTACGTAGGCGACACCCCCCTGCCACGTTTCCCCTGTTTTTGGCACTCGATGGCAAAAAGGTTAGCCATCACTGGTATAGGGTCCCTTGCTTGTGCATGGGATTGGACTAGAAGACCTCCAAGGTCCCTTCCAATTCAGTTCTGTTATGCTCACACAGACAAAACTGGAAAAAGAGTTTTCAAGTCTATAAGGGAGATTCTTATGAAGTTATCCTTCTTTCCTAACTTATCAGAAAATCAGATTCATTGCTGCGAATAAGGCAATGCATCCATGCATTGCTTGTCTCTTATCACCAATCAACTATAATGTTAACATGTCAGAAATCATAATAATTAAAATAATAAAATATAGGGATAATAATAACTACTATTTAATATTTTAACTGAAGCTAGAATGCGTGATATTAGAATGCTGTTCATAACATTTACCATTACTTATTATACTTTATAAGCCAAATGACATTCAGTCTACTTTTGACATTCAATGTAGCTTCATTTTTTTTAACAGTATCATCCTCAAATGGATTAGGAGCATAATTCCTGGAAGGAGAGATTTAATCCTATACTTCCTTCCAAGTGAGCAAATTTTCAGTCAGAAAAACTACATTAGTGCCAAGAATGATAGGGTAAGGTAGATACCATTTGAGTGGCTTCTGGAGCAGATGGAAAGTAATACCTTTGAAAGCATTCTTTTATAAATATCTTGCATGTAGTACGTAATTCACATTGCAGAGGATCTATTCATATTTATTGGAGGAAAGCAACATATTTTGAGAAACTTTTAGAAATATGACATGCAGTGTGAATTTCTTTAGGATGCTTTGATTAATTATTAATATTTTTAAATGAATTACTATTTAATAATTCTTAATTAATATTTATCTGGCCCACTCTGGCTTTCTTCTCTCTTTTGTGGTATTTTCTTTTATTACAGTAGTGCAATACTGCAGCAATATCTGTCAGTGGTTTTCATGTTTTCCATCTCTTGAGGTGTTTTGACACTGACTCATCTATGAAGAAACTGCTCCTCTCTAGTGCTTTTTCTTGAGTAGGCTACAGGTTGAGTCTGCTTAATCCCACTATCAGCATAGATGGATGGGGAGCGAACCCAAGGTTCAGCAAACTGAAGCCCTCTCCTGTAGCTGCATATCTTTTCTTGCTGCAATCTCTCCCCTCCCCCACCCAACATTTTGCTGTGGAGAAAATTTCTTCTGCATTGTTTTTAATCATATTTATTGTGAGGGGAAAAAGAGATTGTTTTTGGCTTTTTGTCCCAAAGGTGCTTTTTTTCAAGAGGCAACTAGACTTTCTGGTTTTTCTTTTAAGACATTTCACTTCTCATCCAAGAAGTTTCTGCCTCTTGAAAAAAGTACCTTTGGGACAATCATGACCTGGATGACTGAGAATCTCCGTAGACATTGTTGGTTTTTCCATAGAAGAACATCTCAGTCACATTTTTAGTGGTGGGGTGAAGTTCGATGGGTGAAATCATATTCTTATGCACATTTACAAATAAGTGGGGTGTGTTTGAACTGCACAATTTCATTGTATCAGGGGTTTCTCTAATCTTTTGTGTTTTAGGAGCTTTACTGCATGAGGTAATGATATAATATTAACAGATTTAAAAAGATGTTCTAAGAAATAATTAAATGAGTTAAATACCTTAAAGGCCCTAAGAAATACAGAGGAAAAATGTTTTTGAGTGCATGCTTGGCTAGAGCTGTGACTAGAACGATACTCAAACTCTTGTCACATACTTATCCATTTCTGATTTTTTCTTCAGCCTCCAAATTTTAGCATCCTAAATGCACTTTTGCCAGAGATTAGGTCCAGGGGTAAAATTAAAAAAAAATCTCTACCGGTTCTGTGGGCGTGGCTTGGTAGGCGTGGCAGGGGTAGGATATTGCAAAATCTCCATTCTTACCCCACTCCAGGGGAAGGATACTGCAAAATCTCCAGTCCCTTTCCTCCTGTGGGAAGGATATTGCAAAATCTCTATTCCAACCCCACTCTGGGGCCAGCCATTGTATTTTGATTCTCTGAAATACTCAAAATTTTCAACAGGTTCTTCTCCAGAACCTGTTAGAACTTGCTGGATTTCACCCCTCATTAGGTCACATTGAGCATAGTGGTACTTAGATTAAACACACAGTGGCAGAAACTGAGCTGCTGTTGAGAAGAGGAAATATTTCTTGCTATTGTTAGACAAACTGGAAGTCAGAATCCTCAATGGAGCTCATAGAAACCATCTACTAGGTGGCGATCTATCTTCTGCTGAGTCAGCTATAGGTTATTATTTGATGGAGCTGGTAATATTAGCCACATAGGCTAGAGATGGACAGTCTGAATTTCTCCAGAATTTTAAGAATTACATTTTCCATCATTCCCATCCATGTTGGCTTTAGCTGATGGCAGCTGGAATTCAACAACATCAGGAAAAACCACATGAACCTTCCAGGAAAGAAATTCTTAAGCTTAACTAGTATTTCTATTAAGTTTTTCATTCATAAAGGGAGGACTTATCCTGTAATTAATTATAAGAGTATTGGTGGCTTTTGGCAGTGAGCAGGTTTAATGTCCTGTATAGCTAGTCAGAAAATGGACAATCTGAGCAGACAAAGATTGCTCAAATACCCCTAGCCTCAGCTTCTAAAGCCTTTTCAACTACCCTTCTGTCTAACTTATTGGCATGCTAAGAAAAAATGATATTAATGAGTTACATTAGCTACATTAAGGCTTATCTGGGAGGCTCATTTGCTAGAGATGACAGTGTTGCAGATCAGGATGTGAGAAAATGCCAGATTTTTTTAGTCATTAAACAGGCAGGGGGTGGTGGGAAAGTACTTGTATTTCTGGAACAAGTCACAGATGCTTACCTTTCCTTTAGTAGGTCAAAATGCTGGAAATGAAGGACCGGTAGCAAAGGTAAGTGTGCTAGAATGCTAGAATGCTAAAAAAGAGAGAAGACATTACACTGTTGCATCTTTTTCTGATCATATTTTAAAACTAAGTTGGAGAAAAATGATCATCTTCCAGGTGTTCTTGCACATTTGTAATACAATGATGCCTGTGGTCATTTTTCTGACGTTTATCATGAAGTAACATCTTCGAGGGTACAGTCTCTCTCTACCTCTATTTTACAACTCTGGCACCTAACATATTTGTATTTCATGAATTTAAGGGTAACAGTTGAAAAAGGTCAATGTTGTCATACATTTGCTGGGATTGCATTTGATTCATACAGTTACAGGTAGTCCTCGACTTACAACAGTTAATTATTGACCATTCAAAGTTATAACAGCACTGAAAAAAGTGACTTATGACCATTTTTCACACTAATGACTGTTGCAACATCCACATGGTCACGTGATTTATATTCGGATGCTTGACAAATAGTTCATATTTATGATGGTTGCAGTATTCCAGGATCATGTGATCACATTTTACAATCTTCTGACAAGTAAAGTCAATGAGGAAGCCAGATTCACTTAACAACCATGGTACTAATTTAACAACTGCAACAGTTCACTGAAAAAAATGTGAAGAAAAATCGTAAAATGGAGCAAACCTAATTTAACAAATTTCTCACTTAGCAACATAAATTCTGGGCTCAATTGTGGTCGTAAGTTGAGGATAACCTGTATACAGTGTCCATGTGGTATGTGTGTTTATTTATTTATAACGTCATATGCCAGCCATTCCAAAAGCTCTAGATGTCTGTCTGCCTCTCTCACACACATGCAGAGTTATACTTTGTCAAGGGATGAGTTACCAACTGGTTAGAAATGAAGGATATTAAAAGCATATTTATTTCTGTTTACCCTGTTTTCTCCAAAATAAGACATCTCCTGATAATAAGTCCAACTGAGCTTCGGAGTGCATGGCAATAAGGCGAAAGAAAATATAAGACTGGGTCTTATATTTGGAGAAGCACAGTAACCAGAGAAGAACAACAGAGTGAGCTGGGAAGAGAGAAAGTCTGGGTTGATAGGCCTCTCATACTGTAAGACAATAATATCTTTGTGGCTTCAGGAAAATAGTTACTATAACCTTTTTATAGTGCTCTGCTTCTTAACTCAAGATGATTTGTACAATAAAACATTATCATAATAGAATACTGAAAAGTTAGCCCTGTAGTCCAGGTCTATTAGGGCCTATCAGAAAATCCTATCAGAACATAATGGATTTCATAGCTTTGTGAAATGTAACCATGATGGAAGCTCCTAGTAACTTTGGAGAAAAGTATTCCATCAAATCAGGGTCACCACAAAGGAATGTACATCTCTGAGTTCCCACCACTTTTGTCTCATTTGAGGTGGGAACTTGGGTAACGCCTCTTATGTTAAATATACAGGCCAATTTGATTTTGGTTAGAAGAAATAGAATAGAAAAATAGAATTTTTTTTATTGGTCAAGTTTGATTGGACACACAAGAAATTTGTCTTGGTGCATATGCTCTCTGTGTACCTAAAAGAAAAGATACTTTCACCAAGAAAATGATAAGGTACAACACTTAATGATAGTCATAGGGTACAGATAAGCAATCAAATCATATTAGGAAACAGTCAATAATCCTGCTTAGTACCAAGCTATGCAAAATGTTAAATGCTGCACCATGAAATGTGCTTGGAAGCCTATTGGTAACCAATACCTAATGAGTTACTGCTAACCAGTGGGTTAGGTTTATTGCCATAGTACTGTTTATTTGAGTGATGGGATACCAGAAAATAGTTGGTGAAGAGCAGATGAGGAAATATGTTTGTTCAAGAGAGAAGTCAGACCAGCTAATATTGAGGCGGTGTAGGTAACCTGAAAGTTATGTCAATTAGATTTATGAGCATCTTACCTGAAATGGTGAGAAATTCAGCACCTGGCTTGGAAGATAATCAATTGTGCAAAGTTCTAATCTTGGCCAGGAAGAAACTGGAAAATACTAACCATTAAGCAGAATAATCATAGCATACTGCTTTTTAAAAGGGTTTTTTTTAGGGAAAGGGAGGGATGGGCTTATGTACGAGTTGATCAGGATTAAATGGATATATGAAAACTCCGCAAAGGAGTTATAACATACAACCATAATTGATCCTTATTTTAGTGAGAAACCTAGAAAACAGGGAAAAGTCACACCATCCAGAAATTGGTATCTGCAGGATGTCCAGCCTTGAGCTAAGAAATTAAATTGTTGGATAGCAGAATTAAGCAGCCTATTAGAAGAATAATCCTTGAGGAAGGCTAGCTCTTATTTTCTGAAAATTGTTAACTAGAGGCTGATGGGCATTCATTATAAATGTTCTAACTCTGAATTCCTGTGCAGAACAAGAGTATAAACAATAGGAGCTTTATGTGTGATTTGATATAAATTGTGGTTGAACACAATATTAGGAATGTGTCTAATCAAAGCAGATCCATTCAGGGAAATGAAGCCTTTTTATTCTATTTTATTTATTCTGGTCAAAGAGGTTTCTTCCCTTTGGCTATTTTGCTTCACCTGGACTTAGTCTGGCATCCAAAGAAGTTAGACGGGTTAGTCAAAGCAGATTGGTTCTATTTTTGAAGGTGTAACATAGCATCTACTGCTGTGCTTCTTTTTAAACCCTGAAACACATTGCATTGCTATCAATTCTTCATTTGAAGTGCAAAAGTTGAGAAGCAACTGTAGAATATCTTCGATTTGACACCAGAGGCAAACTCACTGATATCTGATAAACGTGCCCCTTGGATGATTGGTTATGAAGACTCAAGAATTGCCAGGGAAAGAAAATAATCGAATACAGTACAGGTATTCCCCAACTTACAACCACAATTGAGCGCAAAATTTATGTTCCTAAGTGAAACATTTGTTAAGTAAGTTTTGCCACATTTTTTTTTTGAAAAAAAGTTTTTTATTGTATAAATTTTTAGTACAGAAAGAAGAATTTTTTTTAAAAAAAATTTGCATATATATATAATATCACATCTTTTCAAATATTATTTAAGGTATAATTTTTACTTTTTACAAAGGTTGGGTAAATGGATTTTAAATGTTTAAGTCCGCAGTGTGAGAGTATATTTCAATTCAA
>JANHFP010000703.1:196773-207491 GCA_032468135.1 Calamaria suluensis | reverse complement strand
AATGGGGGCGCCATGCAGAACCTTTTTACCCTCCCCACCCCCCCCCCCCCAGGAGCACTCTGCAGGCCTCCCAAACCCTCTATGTGTCCCATTTTTGTGAAAAAGGGCGTGTTATTGGCAGAAATGGGATACACGGGACAGGGGTTTCGGAGGGCAAAAACGGTTCTATTTGGTGTATATGACACATCAACATTTCCTCCCTCTTTTAGGGGAGAAAAAATGTGCTTTATACTCTGAAAAGTATGTTAATGCAAACATTTACAACAGTTCTTTATATCCATTAAAAGTAGGCAAAAAGTTGCATCTTTCTTTTCCCAAATCTCCACTCTCTTGCTCAGTGCTATTCCTGGCTTTCCTGGAAAAGTTTTCCTTATTTTGTAGGCCTTTCTCTACTATCCTTTTGTTGCTTTGTTGTTACACTGTAGAGATTCCAAGACCCTTTTGAAGGGTTTGTTCAATTTGCCTGCCTTTCTTTTTGAAAGAAAGCGTGCACGTGAGAGAAAAAATAAAAACAAAAACCTGGCCAACTTCTCAGAGAACCTCGACTTTGGATGCTGAGTGCAGTACACAAAGTTACGAGGCCAACTTTGGGGGAAGAAGGAAAGATTTACAGCAGCCAGAGTAAAGAGATTAGTGCAGGCTGGGTAGGGCTTGCAGGAGAACCAGCCTAGACGGGGAGTAAATGTACAGTATGTGTAAGATCTATGTCTTAGTCAGATAGATATGGTAGTAAAACCTGGGTAAGTTCACACATTGTGGTAAACCAGTGTGGTCATTTGGATTTCAATTAAGCAGTAGACTCTCCTTCTTTGTAAACAATGATTTAATGGAGTAGCATAATACGTGAACACATGAATATGTCCATTCAACAAATATGCGGAGTCCTCGACTTACAACAGTATGTTTAGTGACCATGGCACTGAAATATTTGACTTATGACCATTTTTCACTTTTATGACCTTTGCAGCACCCCCATGATCTTGTCATCAAAATCCAGATGCTTGGCAACTGGTTTGTATTTATGACCTTGCAGTGTCCCAAGGTCACGTGATCACCTTTTGGGAGCTTAGGACAAGCAAAGCCAATGGGGAAGCTAGATTCTTTTAACAACTGGGTTACTAACTCAGCAACTGCAGTGATTCGCTTAACAACTGTAGCAAGAAAGGTCATAAAACAGGAAGGGTGGCAAAACTCACTTAACGTCTCGCCTAACAGCAGAAATTTCCCAGCTCCTTAGTGGTCGTAAATAGAGGACCGCTTGCAATGATTGAATCCAGGCTGGTTTCACAAGATATGCTTACTCACAGTTAACCAAACTCAAGCTGTCTGAGTTCTCAGGACGCGCCGTACCACAGACGAGCCGCGCTGGCTCTGTTCCTAGAAAAAAAACCTGGGCTCAACCGTGGTTGGCTGGTTTGTGGTTAAGCGCTCCCCCCGCACGCGTTTTGCCCGGGACCACTGCTCCGTCTCCCGGGTCATTCCCCCCCTTTCCCTACGCACACATTCCTGCCTAGAGCTCTCGTCCGGCTGAGGCGCCGCTCAACGACAGAGCTGAGACTCGCGCCTCAACTCAAAAGACAGCACCGAATGGGCGCCGGAGGGAAGCCGCGCTCGGGGCGGCAGAGGAGCCAAAGAAATAAAGCGCGAACGGCTGCGGGCTCCTCCTCCTCCCTTCCCCGCTGCGCTGGCCTCGGGCGTGAGGGGAGTCGCTATGGGCGGACTCCCAAGCCTGGGCCAGCCGAAGCGAGGGAAGCCCTCCGCCTCACGCTTCAGTAGAGCGGGTGGGAGGTTCCTGCTCTGTGCAGAGGGACCGAGCAGGGAGGGCTTTCCCGAACGCCGGGCTTCCGTCCAGCTGCTGGGCTCGCAGCGCTTGAAAGTTATATAGCAAGCGAACTCCTCGTTCGCCCTGAGGGAGTGGGGGGCGCGGTCGTTTCAAGTGCCTCTGGGCCGCCCGTCGCCGCTCGGAGCGCCCGCGTTAATATTCACAGACCAGCCCCACACGCACCCTTCGGCCCTCCCTCCCTCCTCCCAGCCTTTCTCTCGCTCTCTTTCCCGGTCGTCTCCTCCCTCTCCTGAGCTTCTCCCTCCTCTTTCCCTTCCCCACCCCCAGAGGAGCTGCCGGAGGAGGTCGGCAGACAGGCGCGTCGCGTCGCTCCTCTTGTGTTCTCTTGGGCTGTTTTCTTCGGTCCGGCCCGGCCGTCGCAGCTGCGGAAGAAACCGACCCCCCGGCTCTTCGGCGGGGGGGGGGAGGGGGCCGAGACGCAACCATGAGCGGCGGGGAGGTGGTCTGCCAGGGCTGGCTCCGAAAGTCTCCCCCGGAGAAGAAGTTAAAGCGCTATGTAAGTGTCTCCGGTGGCTTGGCGGCTTCTGCTTGTAGGAAGCGCCCTTCTCCCTTGCTTCTGCCCACTCTCGGCGGTGTTTTCTGTCTCGTTGGTGCCTTCGCGCTTCTCCCCTTCTTTTCTCGCCCTTAGTCCCTATCCGCAGCCCAGCCTCTCAACTAACTCGTCGGCTGCCTCAGCGTGTAAAATTATGTATACTTTGGTTCTTGCGTGACTTTTTCAAACAATCTGATAATGCCTGTTTACAGTGGGTTAATTCACCCGAATCTGTCAGCTTTGAATTATGCAGTAATAAAATTACACACACACACATAATTTTATTACTGCATAATTCATATATATTAAGACCTCTACATTGACTCTTCATAATTGCCAAATGTGCAGTTTCGTTCCTGCAAGGCCCCGAACGGACCCAACTTTTCTCTTCTGATTTAATCGCCCTTTGCGACGGAGGATTGGGGAAGAGCGGACGAAGTTTCCCGGAACACATATCTCTTTAAAAAGTGGGGGAAAGTCTCCGAAGGACTCTAGACGGAACTCGGCTGTTTGGTCGCAAAAAAAAAGAGGGAGGAGTGTAGGAGGGGAAGATCCTATGGAAATCTGCAAATATATTTCGCTCTTGGAACTTTCAAAAGTTATTCTGCCCATGATATCTGTCTAATATGCTTTTGGCAGGCTTGCATTTTAGCTGTCTTTCTACCATGGGGAACAAACATGTAGGAAAGGAGAAAGGCAATATGTGTATTGATTGCATTGACTGAACTTGCTTATTGAAGCTGCATGTATAATGTAGTTTCATTGTGTTACCTGAAGCAGTTACACTGTATTCCGCATTGAGTGCAACACATGGATATGTTTTTCTTTCTCCGAACGAAATGGTTAGTAGACTTTGGAAGTGTGTTTGAGAAATGCATTGATCTTTTGGAAAACAGATCCATGTACACAAATACTTTGGGTCTTGTGGAAAACAATCTTACAATGCCTGTTTACAGTGGGTTAATTCACCAAAATGGATATCTTTAAACTATGTAGCCATAGAAAATAATTAAAAAAGATCTCTACATTGACTTTGGTTTTATCTGTGATAGTATTTCCACATACATTTTCATTAGGGCCTCTAACCAATTTGTTGCATTGCACTTACTTAAGTGTAATTCAGATATGAAAATAGTATTTCTGGAAACATCTATTATACAAAGACAAAGAGAATGTTTGCTCCCCAATTAATATATTTTTTATTCCAGAAATAGGGACCTGTTCTGTATCTTTTCACAGACTACTAGGCAAAACATTTCATAATATACCAGAGATACTCCTATTGGGAACATAAATTACTTCAAGACTCTGAACATACTCAACTGAGCAAATCAAATTCTATCAATTAATTTACTGATATTGTTATTCAGAACCTTCTAATAGAATAACTTCTTTCCACTGGCTTCCACATATATTGATCTGCAACATCTAAAATTTGCAGCCACTTTCCAAAATGTTTAGAATAGATAGTGTCATCAAAGAAAACAATAATATGAAAAGGTGTATTTTAAATATAGGCTGTTGTTTGGCTCTTGAAGGCAGTCTATGGTGCTTGGGTTTTAAAAGAATCCAGCAGTATAAACCTCTGGACTAATAAATGTACTTTACTGCCAATTGCTGTTTCTATTTAAACAAAATATTGTTTATCTTGCACAGCTTTGCTGGCTGCATGGACTCTTACTAATATAGCATACATAATTTTAAAGTACACAAGCATATAGTAATTATGTGGTAATTTAATTGTTCTGAGAAATAAATGTAATAAATCCCTAACAGTTCTTAAGTACTGTTTAATACCTTTAAATTTTTTTAGACTGAAATAATGAGGTAGAGTGAAACAAGGCTAATTCATACCAGAGACAGTTCTCAGATTTTGTTTTCCACGAATGAAGTTAAATTGGACTCCAGCAGTTCTAAAAATGTATTCATGGTGATTTTGAAATAACATCGGTAGGGTTACTGACATGTATAGACAAGGTTGTGAGATTGTTGGGGAAAAGATTAAAAAAGGCTGGTGAATTGCTTTCATTGCAGTCACCGATCAGGCTGAACATAGGAGAAATGCTGCAACTGTTTAACTTCTTTGGTTGAGTATTTGGAGTGAAAATTGACTTTATTACAGAGGGGAAGGCCTTGCTGTTAGGCATCTTTCAGTTAAATTGATTTAGATCTCCTGAAATGTGTTAAGTATTCAGACTATTTCTCCCTTTCTACTTCATTACGGTATTCAGTACAAATATGTATAAAATAGCTCAATTATTAGATCTTAGGTTAGAACTGGGCAACTTCTGTTCATCCTGTTTGCATATTCCAGTGCAGTTTAAACAAATTCATAATTATATTGGATCATGTAGAAAGTGAAGTGAAAAGTAAGTGAAGAAACTCTAAGCTGCATATTAGATGGAATATAATATTACAGCGTGAAAATATTGCACTGAAATTTTCAAAGACTGAATTTAATCAGTTAGCATTTAAAGATTAGTAATGGTCTTATCCATTAGTTCTGCATTCTTATATCAAAAAGGAATAGGAATAACTGGGGTTTTATAAAAAATGACATCTGATGTAGTTATTTTTGCTTTTAAGAGTAACACAACCAGCCTTCTTAAACTGGTATGGTGTATAAATGTAGGTTATGCAAAATAGTAAGCCTGAATTACACTTATAGGAGTTAAGTCCTAGTTCAGCTTTTCATTAATATGTAAGAAATTGATGGACAAAAGTTACTTTAAGATATTCTCATTCAACAGTATTGTTTTATAAAATCAATAGCTGTAGATGTATTAATAATGGCTAATAAATCACAACAAGAAAAGTTGGGCTAATTTTAGTTCTCTTTTCCCCCTATTCTGCCTTGTTGCTATCGTGGTATAAGCCTCTGGGACAGAGAACTGCCTTACATAGCTTTGTAGGAAGATCCTGAGTCTTGACATACAGAGTCTTATACATACAGTCCCTGCTGGTAGAAAAATAGATAAAGGATTATGATCCTAAGGATATGTCTACTGGATACTTGTGTCACTTGTAATGTAACTTGCTATTTTAGTTTCTTTCTTGGAAGCAGTTCAGGCAAGTATTTGTCCACTAAATGTTTTAAAGAATTTTTCTTCTCCATTCATTTTCTTCTCCAGTCCTCTGATTATAGCTAATACTTGGACACCCTAAGCTGGATTCCAGTTAAAAGATACTGCAACCTTAGCTGATTTCCTGCTTTAACTATATTGAAGCAGAATTGTTCATTGTAACATTTATAGCAGTGCTATTTTGAACTCTGTTCCTTGTGTTTTTGCTTGGCTTGTTGACTCACTTTTATTTATTTTTTTGTTTTCTCCTTGACATGTATCCATTTATACTTTTATCAATTATATACAGTACATTCTAAAGTAAACTGAATGAAATTTTGCTCTTGGTGCATATTCAGTTTCAACTTCATACTCATTTGGTTTTTGTAAGTTTTCTCTTTTGAAATCAAATACCATTTAAGTGAATTGGCATTTTCATTTTCAATGTTCCATTTTTGTATATATTAAACTTGGGAGCATTGTGGTCACTAGTCCCAACTGCTCATATTTATATTCAATCAATATTTAAAGTATTTTTTTATTATTATATAGAAGTGCACAGAGCGGTGGCCTAGTGATGAAGATGCTCACCATTCAGTGATGTTGAGAATTCAATCCTAGGCAGCTGCAGATATTTCTGCCAGAGTGCAAAGAGAAAATATTTGCTGCAAACTCTGCATAGGTGTCAGGAAGGACATTCGGATAGTAAATGCTCAGCTCCATTCAGTCGCCCCAATGACATACTAAATAAAGGAATTAAAAGGTCATAGAAAGAAAAAGTATATAGTGAGATGCATGGTTAATTGCACCATATAGAAATGCAGTATCTAATAAGCTGACTTGCATCCATTATTAAAGCAGTTCCTTCTTTTAACAGCTCTTAGTTTTTTACATATTTAATTCTTGTTTCAAGTTAGAAAATTGGTCCTTGACTTACAATCATTCATTTAAAGACTGTTCAAAGTTATAGTAGCATTGAAAAAGTGATTTATTACCATTTTTCATACTTGTTGTGACCATTGCATTATCCTATGGTCCCTTGTTCAAAATTTGAATGCTTGGCCAGTGGCATGTATTTATGACAGTTGCACTCTCCCAGGGTCATGTGATTACCATTTGTAATCTTCTCAGCTGGCTTCTGATAAGCAAAATCAGTGGGGGAAGCCAGATTTGTTTAATGACCACATGATTCCCTTAACAACTGCAGTGCTTCACTTAACATCTATGACCAAAAAGGTCATAAAATATGTTAAAACTCATTAACAACTGCTTTGCATAGCAACATAAATTTTGAGCTCAATTTTGGTTGTAAGTCCAAGACTACCAGTATCATATTACAATACTATGTGTTTGTTATTTACTATAAATTTATACCTTATCTTCATGGGTTTGTTTCTTCATTTAGGCTTTCTAGATCCTTTCTTCTTTTTTGAAATTGATCCTCTTAATGCTTTCTAGTTTCTTTGACTTTCTATACTCTTTCAAATATTCTCCCAGAAGGAGAAATCTCATTCCAACTGCAGTTCTAAACTCACTAGCTTCCTTCAAAATTTGTGAAAAACTATACTGTAACTTTTTTTGATGTTTCAGACAAGCAGATTAGATTAATATTGTAAAAAAGAGGCAGTTTCTTTCAAAAACTTTCTCATAAAATAAAAATGTAAATCATTCTTTGAACAAGCACTGAAATTTATATATTTGATATATTGTAACTCTGTCTGTATAGTTAGGGTGGTAACATATAAGAAAAAAAAATCTCCTTTCACTCAGATTATCCTGCTGAAACAATAAAAGCTTGTGGTAGCCAGACAGAGTACTTTTTATCTAATATGATTTGAATTTAGTTCATTTTAGTTCTCAGAATAAATTTCTAGACTCATGATTAATTCAGTTCATCTAAAGCAAAGTAGACTAAACAAACCTATAATATTCTTACCACTGAAAAATGAGAGGGAGGTTTTTTAACTTGAATATAAATGGATGTCTTTTCAGAAGTAATAATGTTTGCTCTTTAAGGACTTTTTTTCCTTTTTATGTCCCAGTGGCCATAATTTTCAAAAACGCAAAAGGAGTTATTGGCAGAGATCTTGTTTTCATACTCCTCCCTATTTTCTCTTTAAGATATGGGTGAGTGGGGGCTTCTGTAAAGGCACTATTGATAGTCCATGGTACATGTAATATTTTTAGATGGCCCAATTCCTAGAAAATTTCCAAATCTAGCAAGATTGGGTGTTACTCCCACAGCACTACTGGTTTGAATGTCAGAACCTCAAAAGACTGTAGGCAGTTATTTTTTCAACTTTATTTTAGTTTACTGTTTTATCAATATAATCTTTGAAAAATTTAGTGAATGGTGCTGCAAATGCCACATCACTGGTCATTTGTTTATCATCTAAGATTATAATAAGAACTGGTAGTCTAAATAATCTGTGTTTATCTTGAGAATTAATTTATTTCTTAACAGAATTGAATTGTAAACCCATCTTCTAAGTATTGCCTCAAAAACACAATCATGTGATAGTCGTTATAACCTTCCTGGTACCCTGGTATCCTATAATAAGATTTGTCATTTTCTTTGTAATTTTAAATAAGGTATTTTCCATACCTTAAATAAGGTATTTCCCATGTATTTCCCAATTATGTAAGATAATTTCCCAATTATCTTTTAAAGATAATTGTTGTTTGACTTTAATAATGTTTTCCTAAAGCAGATAATACAACAATTGGGCTCTTTATATGATTTCTCACAAGATGCTCTAAAAACTAAAATCATAAAATCTAGGCCCCTCCCCCCAAAAAAGGACATGGCCACCTTACACTTTCATATGATGCAGTAAAACTAGTTTATCTAATTGCTGTTGATTAAATAATATTAACAATCAGCAGATATGAATTTAAGAAATTATTGGCCACATGAGTTTTCAAGGTGAATGTAAAAGTGACTTGTAGTTGAATAAGTTCCATTATGACAGAATTATTTTATGCAGCAGAGAGCATTTTCTACTCTTAGAAGTGTTGATGTTGGGAACTTTAGGAAGCCTGAGATCTTAAATTCACAGTTTCTACTATGTCTTACCCAAACTTCATTTATTAGATATTTGCTTAGGGTCTTCCTTGAATACTTTCAAAATAATTGGCATAGATTTATTCTAGCAAATTTCTATAAAAATAATTTTTACTGAATAGTTTCATATGCAGTTATTGTGGCCCTCAAATCAGTTACTAACAAAGAAAACAGTGAGAAACCATGAATATACCTGAAACACTTGCCTCTTGTATCCCTAAGTATAATTACATAAATTACTTAATGCATCTTTTTGTAATAAGTCTTATCTGGAAAGATGTACCTCTTTATTTTCTCCAAAAAAGTACATTAGGGATTTTCAGGGAGTATAATATTGACTCTTCAGTTTTTACTGTTCAAGCCATTAGTTTTGTTATAAATAATATGAGGATATGCTCTTATCCTTTTATAAATAAAGTTATTTATTTTCCACTTTGTTTCTGGATGAAATACATCATTGAAAATTTGTCTGGAAATTCATTTGCAATTTTATTTCCTTCTAACTGCCCAGGAGCAAAATATGCTATAATTGTATGTTTATTGGTGTAATTAAAACCAGATGAGAAAGAAACACATCCCACCAGGAAATGTACTTCTCACAATGAAGTAAAATCAAAATAAATAACTGCATCAACCTTGTTCAGAGTTTGCTTGGAAGAAGAGTTTTGTGGTATACAGGTGATATAATACTTTCTGATGAAGCAAGAAGACAATGTGATATGTTCAAAAAAGTACTTCACATAGCCTCATAGTATCTCCCAATCTGTGCCAGTGGCCAGTAGCCGTACAAAAGCTAAAATAGGTTTTATGTTGATACTATTTATGCGCAGAATGTTTTCACAATTTATGCAGGTCTTGTAGGGGCGGGATGGAAGAAAAAAAATAACGCAATCAGATCACTTCAAATTAGAAGCAAAAAGGCCTCATTGTTTTGCAAAGGAACTGTAGAGCTTGGCTTGGATTTAAGCAAAGACCCCTTCAAGATTTATAGGCAGTTAATCTGAAGAATAAAGACAATGTTGGTAATTAATTAATTAATTACATGTGTTTTCATGTTACTGTTAAACTGCTTAATTCCTGGGGTTTTACTAGGCTTGGTGAAGATATCAGTAAATGTGTTTCTTTCTAACTCATTTGTTTCCCACAATTTTTCTATTTCTTCTGTTCTCCCTTCAAAAATGGAATAGCAGATTGATAGAGCTATGAACTGTCTGCGTATTTTGTCTTTAGAAAGACAAATAACAATTATTGAGTCACAAAAATATGAATTAAATGTCTCATGTAAACCGGTTTTGTGAAGTTGGTATCAGAAGCTTAGTGAAGAAAGACACCAGACGCAATCTGATTCTCAGACCTTCCATAAATAAATGTAGCAGCCCTTCAGCTGAAAAGGCCTCTTTCTAGTTTTTGCTTGCCTTACTCCAGAAAGAAGTGTAAACCTGGAAAGAACCACTAGTAACTCTGAATGCCTTTGCAGATTCATTTGGAAATAGGGAGAGTTTTAACTTGTTATGGAAAAAGATTGCATATTCCTGGTGAACCCCTTATTGACATGAGAATGTCAGGGAGAACTCCTTATTGACACCATTATTTTGAGTATCGTTTTTGTTATATAACATGTTTGAAAGTGATTGCAATCTGAATTTTTAAATCTGAATTTGGTAATATTTTTATGCTCCTATGGTCTGATTTTTTTTTGAAAGAAAGAATTTCTGAAACCATTTTTATAGAGGGATCAACTGCTTTATTATTGTGACGTTTGAGAGGGGTCCTTTTTGGCTGTTTGCAATTCATTGAAAGGAAGCTTTCCTTTTGGAATAGAAATGTTTAAATTGCAAATTACAAGAATAAAAAAGCCCAACGTTATTCTTTTTATAGCCCCCTTCTGTTTTTCCTGTGTAAATATTATAATAGGCTACAGTTGATCTGACATTTTAAGTTGCATGAAACAGTCTTGTTTGCTAAGATGGCACATTCCTTCATATGGGAATAACAGCATTGTTGTGTGTTAGTTTTTCAGCTCTTTCCAAGACTGTATAGTCATGTTGAGACAATAGATATTGCAGAAAATGTTTTGTCTGTGGGCTCTTTATCCTAAGATCTAGTATGTGATGCCTCTCTTGCTTAACAGATGATGTAGACTTTCATGTGGATTGTTCCTTATGTGATAATGTGTGCCTGTCCTTTTTTCTCCCTTTCTCTGTTATCTCCTTCCCT